>NW_011627495.1:73364-91132 GCF_000204515.1 Acromyrmex echinatior | reverse complement strand
AAGAGAGGAAAAGAGAAAGAAAGCGGGTTCAACCTAGGAATTTATCACCGCTACCGACAGCCATTAATATGCCATTGTGCGCCCGCGGACACCGGCAGCGGCTCGTCCATCTTTTCGTGACGCGTTAACGACTGACCTCTGCCGTGAACGACGGCTCCTGAAGAGTCCCAAGAGCCGAGTATACACGACCGAACTCGGATCTAGATCGTAATAAGCGCGAGGTGGATGATCGAGAAAGATTCGCGTGAGGATCAAACAAGGATCAAACGAGGATCTGCGATTTGCCGTTAATCCTTTCGAGCTCCCAATCAATTCCGGCAAATAGACCGGTATTAAATATCTTATCCTCATTTTCGCGGCATTGATGCTCGTTTTATTGTCAAGTCACTTATAAGAAATGACAGTAATTTATCGCATTATTTTTTACTACTGAACATTGCCCAATCTTGACCCTATCGTCTTTGAAGTAGCAGAGAGCTGAACCGTTGTAGATCGCTTTTATAATCTTTACGCGGCAAATACATGCTTTTTATGTCCGTTAGTCTAGACGCAATTACACTTTAATTTATAGCAACTTCACCGCGATCCACTCTTTCGACCTAGATCGACGAAAACAAATCGCTCCATCAATTATTCCACGTGATGTTTCCACTCGGCTATACAAATTAAACGATCGATGGACATAATTATGATAATTGTACGCGAAGTTTATATTCCCGTTTCGTAATGACACGTGTATATGTACTGTCGAGATCTTATCTTTTTTTATACCTACGATTTGTGAACCCTAAGGCTTATTGGAGAAGCTCGCGGAAACTAATAGCAGCTAATTTATTTAATACTCTTTAATATTTCAGCAAGAAAGACTAACTAACTAAGCAATAAAGAAGTATTATAATTTTTTTGACGTGTCCGCTAATTTTAAAAAGTACTTTTAATTCATCGCAAAGAAACACGTACGCTAGAAGGACACACACACTACTGGCCATAACGTTTTTTAAATTCATTTTTTTTTAAATATTTATAGCAAAATGTTATATATATTTTTAACACTATTAAATCACGATTTTGATATTCCAAAAATATTTTTAATTTAAGAAACTCCTAGATATATAAAAAACAGATTTCATTGTATTACTCTTCTTTTGTGTTAATATAATTTTGAATAACATGTTTTTATGAGCTATGCATTTAAATGATACTTTTTCGATGTAATAATTTCAATAATAATTTAATATTTTATCTTTTTTCATATTTAAAAAAAAATTTCGCTCGCGGCAAATCAATGACTGGCTCTCCCCTTCCCCTCCCCCTCGATAAATTTCTGGGTGCGTCAATGAAACGTACAAAAGTAAATGGAATGAGATTCATGGTGTCGTAATGATCCGGTAGCTAACCGACGACGTGAGGAGGATCTTGGTCCGATCGCGAGAGGAAGTGCGTCTCTTAGTGCGAGAATACCGATCCGCTCGCCGTCGAATGATCATTAATCATCAGCCGCCGCTGAGCGGCCACTATGTGACGTACCGATGATTTCACCTTGGCAATGATCCAGGAAACGCCGGGGATCCAATCCGTGGATCCGCGTGTAGCTGGATCCGGAGAGACGTTTCTATTCAATCGTTCCCTCTCCCCTGCTCGACTCGCGAGAGAGTTCATAAGTTAAGCATTTCCGCGTGAATCCCGATCGTGCATCGTGCGCATCGTGCGCATCGTGCGCGTGCACACGTGCACGTAAACGCGTGCGTGAATTCACCCGCGTGTGCGTATCCGCGCGCGCTCCAGGCGCATTCATGCCGTGCGATGGACCGAGGATAATACGAGATTTATCGCGATTTCTCGCGGCCGAGCGACCGGCGAATTAGTAATTGTCGGATTTCCCAATGAAGCGCGTCTCTAAATGGTTTAAATGCTCTTTCGGGTCGCGGTAACTTAGACGCGACTCGGCGGCGGGGAATTAATCTCGACTTCGGAGATACATGCGAAACTATAAGTACACGTTTTTGCATCCTTCGGTGTATCAGGTGCTAGCAAAGGCCACCGGATTTCTCACGGATACTTGACAACATTTGTTTTCGACTTAAATTAAATGTAAACTAGACATGTGTGAAAATAAAGAGAAATGAAATAGAAAGAAATCGAGATTTAAATTGTATTATGAAATAATATTAATTCTGCTAGTCTGTTCTTTACGATATGATCTATATATCAAATTGATTGGATTAGTATGATTAAAAAGCTCTAAAAAATGAAAAATTAAATTTTTTCACAAGAAAAAAGATTTTACATTAATGCAAAGTCATCAGTTATCAATTATCGGAAAGAAATGTTTTTAAATAAAATATTAGTAAGAAGATAAATTAAACTTTGTATGTCAAACAGATCCAAACAAACCAACAGGGTTAAATTAAATAATATATTATTTTTTAGGTTCTAATTTTTTCTACCGCAATGCGATAAATATTAACGTGAATATAAAGAAATGTATCTCGCAGTCTTCCTTTCTATTATATTCTTTTTGCGGAAAAGTGCAATTTTCATGTGCTCTTCGTCGAGAAAGGAAAGGAAAACAACGGTCGCACAATATTTCGTATTACGAAAGAAACTTCGTAGGCCCCTCCTCTACTTTGTTACAAATACCGCACAATTCGACATAAAACCACCGGACGTCCGGCCAGTATTACAGAACGGATGTTTTCTTGCGGTACTACACGTCACCACTTACTTCGTAATGAAAGCCGATCGGCTACCGATACGATTGTTTCCGGTTCATCTCTATTATATACTCTATGGACCACACGTTTTCAATTATTATATTTATTTATAAAATTTTTCTTCTTAATTAATAGCGAATTCGCTATTATTAATTTGAACGCATTAGAGTGCAACAGCAGTATATTGAAACTATTACATACTGGTTTCATCTGAATATACTATAAAAGCGAAATGTAAATATTTCGAATTATAAAGTAAGTATTTTATCTAACAGCACAATAAACTGTTGAAGATTTTGCAGTTTAAAATCCTTACGGTATTAAAACGATGTTTTAGATACAAGTTTGATGGAAATCTCGAATTCGTTCGTTTTTTTTATCTATTTAAAATGATTCAAAAAAATCTCTAAAAATTCACGAATATACCTTTAACTTTCTAAAACAAATGTTTATACTTTATTTTGGAAAATAATAAAATGTAGTATACAATTTAATTCGAATTTATGAGAAATTTGCACGAACAGGAACCAGTCGGACACAAAATACCCAGAATAGTATTATAAGAGTTAAACAAACTTTTTATGTTAATTTATATACGACGGTTTTAACGTGCAGTATGCACTAAATGCGTCCAATCTCATTCGCTTCATAATATTAAACAATATTTGAAACATCAAAAATATTCGCATTTCAAGAAAATTATATCCATAACTTTCTAAATACAATATGAAAGTTAATTGTACAAAAATTGATAAAACATGCTGTCTTTCCCTTTTTTCCCGTTTGAACAATCATTAATATGTCATAAACTACAATTATTTTCTGATCGAATATTCCGCGGTGAGAGGGTTAATTATCACTTAAGACTGTTACGTTTTCTTTTTTTTCTTTCTATTGTAAGCGAACCTCCGGTCTCTGAAAGCGAAGGGAGGTTTCTGGCATCGTGCGACAAACTCGAGCGATTGCGGTCCACTTCCAGCTCGAAATATAACGAGAGCGGTAAACCGGTACCGGAAGGATGTTGCGTAAACGGAAACGCACGCGGCCGCCTTTGTTTCATCAGATCTTTATTCAGGGATGCACGTGAACGTCGTGCCAACACAATGTTGCCGAAGATGGACTGAGAATGTAGGGAGGATACGCGAAATTATTTCTGAGAATATTAATTTACGCGGTTGTCAGTATACACACTCTGTCTCTAACAACAGAATATACTCAATACATAAAGATAAATTATATAGCTAAAAATGTTTAAAACATTTAAAAACACACTATGTAAAAGATAACATGTCATTTATCTTTATTTCACAGGAGGTTGTCACAAATCCTTCTAAAACTCCATAATTTTTTTCCTAACGTTTTCAAAATTGCATAATTTTCCCTGACTTTCAATAATATTTTAAAATATTTTTTATCCTGATCCGAAATCGTTAAATATTTTATTGAGAGAATAATTTAACAATGTAAATTACTATTAATGTTGCTAAAACATTGCTTTGTATTTTTTGTCAAGTTGAGAATATTCTAAAACTGTGTAGGTGTAATATACGTATATTAAACTTTTTTAATGCAAAAAATTTTGCAAAATTCTCTGACTCTGTTTTCCCTAACTGGTTTCAATTTCCTTGACAATTCCCTGATTTTCATGGTTTTCTAGTTTTGTGGCAATAACTCTGTTTCAAGAATGGAATAAATAAAATTTTAAAATATCATTTTCGAAAGGCAGGATATAAGTCGTAAGTATTTCAATTTTTTATCGCTAAACTTACACCATTTTTGAAAGCGATTGTTTGAACATTTATCTTTTTTCACGAATGGACATTTAAAAATTAATTGCGCAACGTTTTGCACGCAACAGGTTTCCAGATTGCGCAACAGATACGAGGTGTGTTTCGAGGATCAGCTTCCAAAAACACCACTATTGAGTCTTCCTCTTGTTACAATAACATAATTTGGCGTACTTAGAAACCCCCTGCGCACACATACGCGCCACGCATGCACTTCACGTAGCACGCAACGCGCGAACATTGTCGTCTGTACCTAAAATACGCGTGCGACCGTATTCGCTGTATCGTCCTCTTCCTTCCTTTCTTCCAGTCTCATCTTCGAATCACCAATTGTCGAGATGAAACCGGTAGTAGCCCAGGGCCGTACATTTACTTTCACACCTCATTATTATGATTTTTTTCAAATTTGCTCTCGGGACACGAACGATATTTGCTTCACGTAATGTGAATTTCATTTACTTAGTTGTCATTTAAAATTTAAGGAAATATAATTTTGTAACTCTGTTGCAAAATAATTTGTATTATTGCAATTTTCAATTATAATCTCATAATAAAGACAATTATAATTTAAATAGAAATATCTGAAAATGATCAGTGTACATAATTTTTATTACTCATAATTTTTATTTGATAAATTTAATTTTAAAAGAGTCATTTCTTTTTTATATTAGATATTGCAGAGGATAAATAAGGTAGTTGACCCAGAAATCGTCAGAGTAATCGTCTTGTTCACGTATTAAAGACGCATTTTAATGCTTTCTGTCGATCATGAGGCTTGCTGATATTTTTATTGGTTCCAAGGAAGTATTTACAATGTTGTGTTACATTCGTAAATATAATCGTCATAGGCATAATCGAGTTAATAAATAGATACGCAAGCAAATAAAGGAATGATTCAGACACATAAATTTATATATATATATATATATATATATATGTGTGTGTGTCTGAATCATTTCATCATTCGTATGTGATGATAATTAAATACGTACGGCAATTTGTGGGACATACCCATGACGATTATTGAGCAAACCGTTATGGCAGCATAATCGAGTTAATAAATAGATACGCAAGCAAATAAAGGAATGATTCATAACAACGACAGTAGGTATAAGAATTTTAGAGTGACGTTTTTATTCATCACAAAAATTTGATTTAAAATAACCTAAAATAACAATCACTCACTTTTCAATCTGAAAAATATAAATTTGCAAAGTCACGCGTTTTGGTTAACGTGACAATTACTGGGCCAACTACCTTATATATGTATTAAATTAATAAAAATTTGAGTAATATGTGTATAATAGCATTAATTTTAGAAAATTAATTACAATTATAATATATAATAATTATAATTTAAAAATCGCGATTGTGGCGCGATGTTAATCCATGAGCTTTATTAATATCTTAATAAAAATAATACGAATACAGTTTAATAAGTCAATGACCTTTCAATTTTCTTTTATCAAAAAAATTAAAAAAATCAACTTATTTTTCAACATGATTTCCTTCTAAAAAGTTACTAAACTATCCACGTAAATCTGCTGCAGCTCCAAGTCTGCATCTGCATTCGGCCCTGGGGACATACATGCGTGCTTTCGGCAAGTGTATATACATGTATATATAATGTTTGTGACGACTTCCGCAAAAATCGAATACATCGACGTAAGACGAGATTTCGCTCGAACCGTCTGCGTGGCAGATACAATATGTCGTTCCTTTTAAAATATAGGGTACCGTAGCGCGAAAATGCGTCAAGAAGAAAGGACACTGATTACACGATACATCCTCTATAGGATCAGACGGGGTGAACCGGACTCTGATGGCGACTCCTTCCGATTCCTCCGTTGTCCCCCCGGTTGGCTGATTATCCGACACAGTATAAGAACGAAACGATGGAAGCAGCAATCGGTTCGGCGGAGAAAGGAATCGGGAGACGTTCGACGGCAATTGCTCGGTGCCGCTCGTTAATTCACAACAGTTTCACATCTGACTTTGAACTCGCCGTGTTTCAGCCGTGGCGAAGATTACGCTGAAATGACACGGACGATACTCCTCTCTTCTCAAAGAAGTCAGTGACTGCGGGTGTCACTCGGGCAACGCCACGTGCGTGCCAAGAGACACGCGTGAGTTTGCGTCGCGAGATCCGAGGTGAGAGTTGCGAGAAGTCCACGTCTAAATTAGGTACTCGAGAGAACGATACACTCGTTACATTGAGAAATCAAATCGAAGAATATATCTACAATTCACTAAAGAGAATTATTGTTTCTTTCTACAGATTCTATTAATTTATGTTACTTTGAGACGAGTCTTGGCATTTTTCCTCAGAGATGAGATCAGGAAGTTAAATCAGCGGCGCATCTGCCGTGTCGCATCTCCTTGGAGATGCGAGTCATCGCGCGGTCTACAATCGAAATCGACGTGGCAACTACAGTAGAGGCAGAGAGATAGGGGAAGAGATCGAGAGAAGAAAAGGGAGCAAAGCTCGGCGCCGGGAGATGAAGACGTTTCACGCGAAAGGACGACGAAAAAGAAAAGGGGATAGGTAGTTAGACAGAAAAAAGAGAGAGGGGGGAGGGGAGGGAGGGGAAAGAGAGAGAGAGAGATGATGCCGGTGCATCGAGTTCGTTAAAGAACCTGGTAGGTGTTCGCGCGATTTGAAAGGATACTTTTTTCCGGACGGAGAATTCGCTATTGTCTAACGGCGCGTCGATACAGGGCCATCTAAATTGTCCTAAAGGTCCGTGTAATATGCTACAGCACGCCACCCACGTGGAGAGAAGTACAGGGAGACCGACCGCGATCCGATAAAGGCGCGATCGGGAAAGACGTTTTGTTGCCGGCTCTCACGCGATCCACCCTTCGCCGTGGTAACATAATGACCATTCGATACGGAACCGCGATCTAACTTCGAATGCTTTGGATGAGATGCGAGAGATGTGTCATGTAATGATCGAACGTTATTCGCCATCGACGATTCGAACGATCGTTCAGAGAGTCGCGCTTGGAAATATCAATATTCGCCAATATATTGCGATGACTTTACTAAACTTGACAGCGTAGAGCAAAAAGCGAGATGAATGGAGATTATTTCGTCTATCAAGATAAAGCACATGAATAAGATACGTCGTGCGACAAATTGTTACTGTAAAAAAGTCTTCTCATAACAGCACAGAGAAGATAAAGGTAAGTATTGTACAGTGTGCACAAAAAAATGAGGCTTAACTCGACAATAATATTCTTATATATAAGCAAAAATATTGTAATCTTGCTTCAAGGATTTTAGTCTTGATTTGATTGAATTTGTATTGATGCATTTGCAAGATTTTTTAGTTTTCAACTGAATGCAAAGTAAACTTGCATCAACACAAATTCCAATTATGATTAAAATCTTTGAAACAAAATTATATTGTATTACTTTTGCTTACATGAGCATCATTGTCGATTTAAAAATAGTATTTTTTCTGTATGCAAACAGCAAATTTCTAATCGCCTGTTTTATTTATTTATCACAACCTACTGTATCAAGATATTAGTTATAAATATTTTTCATATTTTACATGAAATATTGCGAATTAATCTATCAATTAATCTTCATTTCGACTACTTGGAAACTGCCGAATAAGAAGCTATCGAAAGAATCGCCTAGGAATAAGAAAGTCACCGATCGTGACTCGTCTTTAAGATTGATTAATCACTATCGTAAATTTCAACTAATTACTTGGATGTCCGCTACAGCTAGATTTTCGTGACGAATGTTGTCACAGCATCCACACATTTCCGATATGGCCATGATGTCTCTTGAGTGATTATGCAAATGATAAAAGAACAGGTCGCTGACCATAACGGAGAGACGCGTGCGTACAAATAATAACTTTTACTTCAACTTGACGTGTCAATAATTCACACACGAGTGAAGTACAATTTTCTTTTAATCTTTGATCGATTGATGCACGTAAAATCCCCTATTCAAAATATATACAAAAGATAGTATAAGTATAACTTGATTATTTCAATTTAATTATTTCTTTTTACCTTTTCTATATCATTTTTATATTTTTCTATATCGTCGTAGAATAAGTTCTATCAAACAAATAATATTAGAAAAGTCAAACTACAAAAAGAGAACATTGCAGATAAAACTCTGATAATTACAATATACATAATTACAATATATTTTTTAACGCCTACTACGCAATCATGCAATTGATTTGTAAAAATAACGATTTATGCCTAATCTTAATGGTAATCACGGTATGTAATTCGCGATAAGATAAAGTTATATGACCGACCGAAGGAACTTCAGGTTTTATCGAAAATTTTGAGTGATTTATGAACCTCCCTGGCACGCCTTCTTGTTTTATACTTTTATACATCGCGTAATTATAAATAATCAGTCCTGTAATTAACGATAACGTTACAATAGTTAATTGTTTACAAGATTTAAGAGATGATTATAAATCTAGATTAAGAGTAGCTCTTTTTTTTTCTTGATTTACAATTATTTTAAAATTGTCTTAAATACAATAATAACTGACTTTTTAAAGAACTGTTTTCTAAATAAGTTCGAATGTAATATTTTTAGCTAAAATGCAAGCTGCGAATTTTTTTATTGTCAGAGAGATTAACAAATAAAAACATTAATAAGTAACTTAATTCTTAATACACACAAAGATTTTTTATCTTTTATTGCACATGATAGGCCATTCATTTGAAATGAATTTTTATTACGTTTATTCGTCTAAATTATCAAAAGATTCTAACATCAATTTTTTATATATCAATTTTAGAAAGTGTAAAATATAGAATATGTAAAATATATATAAAATCGTGTTAAAAAAAGAAAAAATAAAGAGCATTATTACCAAATAGTTTAACCAAATGTTCCTAGTATTTCAAAGAAAAGATATACGCAAGACGCGAATCACATTCGTATGTACTAAGGATTAAATAATTATATACAAAGTAAGTATTACCATAAGTATTATAATAAAAATTTAATTAATATGTATTATATATTATAGCAATTACTATCTAAATAATTTAATACTACGCAAGTAAATTATTATTATATTTAATTCGGTCGTGTAGACTTTAGATGTATAATAATGTTCAACTTTTTGCTTGAAATTGGTCAAAAAATATGTCTCTAAAATCCAATACTAATCCTACAAAATGTTTTGTGCGGAACAAGTAAATATAAAATCTCGCGTAACCATAATTCGGCGTCAGTTTCAAATAAATTACGCGGCGGATAGTGGCGTTTTTCTTTGTAATTTTCTCACACCGTGACTTCTCTCAACGGGGTGTGCCTTCGTGAGAAATTTGAAAGAAATCTTTATACGACCACCCATCGTGGCCGTGGCGAGAAAGGCGAATTAAGTCACAATACGCCCGTAAGATTTGGAAATGGCAGAAGAATGGACGGGGGATTCTATATCGCCGCTGTTCTCATTTTCGTCCAGGTATCTGTTCCGCGATCATTTTCATTATTACAAAAAGTTTTCTTCTCCCTATATAAATTTGACCCGTGCTACGAACCCGAACATAATCAGAGGAGCACGTGTGCAATGATCTCTGCTATGTGATTAAATTTCTACGACGCTAATGTAGTTATTAATTTATCACTTTGCAATGTTTCGCTGCAAAAGGATTGATGGTAAAAATACTGTTGATCATTTTTTTAATATAATAAGTAAAGAATAAAATATATTTAACACAATTATCAATATACAGGTATATTGAGAAGTGATAATAATTTACTCCTTGATACTGTTTTGTAGTGAGATTTCACTCCAAAAGTTTTAGAGAGGATATAAGACAAATATTTTACTTCTTTCAAAATGTAGAAAAAAATTTAGAAATCTAAAGAGTATATATATCAAGAAGTAAATTATAATATTAAAGTATTATCACTTCTTAATGTACCTATATATTGATAATCGTCTCTTGATGTTGATCGATTAATTGAATTAGTCTTGAAAAAAGAGGTAAAAATATTTTCACTCTTGAATAAGAGTAGTAGAATGTTACTCTTTATGTAGGAGTGAGATTTCATTCTTTTGAAGTGAATCGCACTCCAAAAAAGTGATAATCTGCCTCTCTCTTGTTCAAGAGTTTTTACTCCTTTTTTTTCAAGACTGGCTCAATTTTCACTCAAAAAAATTTAAAGAATCTGTTTGTCATTTAAAGTCATTTTTCAGACGAAGGTTTTATGAACAGTTCCTAAATGACAACGTCATATAACACGTACCTATAGAAATCAACATGGTGTGCATTGATTGTCTACAAGGAAATAGCAGTCTAGAGAAAGAGAAAAAAAATTGTAATTTATAACTTATTAAAAATCTCTCAATCGTACGATGAGCTTTTCGTCCGTTCGATTAACTGTCTATGCGAAGTCTTTGTCCCCGATCGCCGTGCTGTGATTTATGGAGACGCATTGACAACAGCACGACGTGTATACATCGGCTAAGAGATCTGTCAATAAACTCGGCAACGGTACATCAATGACCCTCGGAACCCTGCAAAATACTAGCGTGACAAAGTACACGGATATATACGCGAAAAATTTCGAACATCTCCTGATGATAGAAATTTTGAAATTAATTGTACACTGTGAAAATATGAAATATGGCGTATAATATAGTCTCTCACTACTTTGGTACTAAAATATTTTTACGAATAAATTAATTTTGTTCGAGATAAAGTCCTTTAAAACAAAATCGAATAATAAAACAGATTACAAGAAAGGAGATTTTACAGAAAATTTGAATGAATGAATTTTGTGTAGCGTACATTGAGAAAAAAGTCAAAATATTCATAAACAAATATGACGTTATTTTCTTCAATCTTTCGTTATAAAAAAATTTTTTTCTTATTGTATTCTCACATGTACTATGAGATTTAATATTTAATATATCCGCTGATATATGGCACAGTAATGCCAAATTCGAACAGCGTTGGTGATCGAAAGTCTCTTATAATTATTAGGAGCCATTTTTCGGCTCCTTAAATGCGAAAAATCACGTATGTGGATGCAATTGGGATTGTACCCGGATCTACAGATCGCGAGTTAATCACACAAAGTAGCAAGCCATTTAACGCTTTCAAAATTATATAAAAATTATATTAAAAAAATTGTTCTGAATAAAAGTTCAATAAAAGGAAGTTTTTTTTAATAATGAAATTAAATTAAAAACTAATAAGTTATAAATTCCTTTAATTGATGCAACAAACCATAAAAGAAAATTATACAGAAGATTACAGAGTCAACCTCTGGTTATTAAAGATGAGATATATATTTAGTTAGCAATATCATGTTTTATACATTTTTTTCATTTTCAGCATTACAACCTTATAATTATAGCAATTAATAAATCGCAGTCAGTATCTTCAAAATTTTTCTCTCCTTTTTGTATACTTTGAAATTTTTTTATTATAAGTTTATTATAATTTATCCTTGAAATCATTCAACTTTTATTCAGAATATTTTTTTCTATCTTTTAGTTTCCAGTTTCGATAATATTTGTTCCAAAAGAAAAAAACCAATTTTTTTTCAAGGGATGTTTCAACCCCTAAATTCCGCAAACAAAAAATAGTTTTATTTAATTAGTTACGGATAAACTATTCTATTTGTAATGTTTCTGAATTTTCTAAATGTCGGGTTGTCTATTGTCTCTTGTCAATGTAACTAACGCATCCGAAAATTGAATCGAAATAAGTTTATGAGAAAGAAGCAACAAATGTGAGAAATTCGTCCATCGTTCGTTTTCGCCTATACTGAGAGATGCTTCCCCATTCAGAATTATATACAATAAAACAATCGACCGCAGAAAAACGGCTGATGTAAACGCACGACGATAAAAAGAAGCCGTGGGATATAATATAATAAATTAAGAACAATGGTTCGTTAACGCCCATATGTACGGATGCACGAAATTAGGTGTCGAATCATAATTCCGTGGTGGGATACATAAAAATCATCCATGATAATTCAATAATACCGTCACTTTCCTCGAGAGCCCATATCTTTATCGCGGCTTCGAAAAAAGCAGTCGTTCGATTCGATGCGCCACGAAATAACGAACAGCACAACAAAAATCGATTTGACGAGATCAGTGTTCGAGTATTCTTGAACGATTTTAGTCGTTCACGCTACAAGTATTATTGTAATTATGATTTTTATTTTAATGTGTGTGTTGTTATTAATTATTTTATATTTACGTCTCGCATAATTTTGATCACAAGATATAAGTCTTTTTTAGTATTTTTTTCTTTTCTCTTTCTAGATTATATCTATGATATAGATGGAGAAAGAGAGATTTGCTTGAAGCAAAATCTAAAAGACATTCCGCATTATAAATTGTAGAAACGTTTCAAAATTTCTAACCATCAATCAACTGTTGCACTATAGAATTCACATAATGATTCGTTTACTGTCTTGCTCCGTTATCTTTTCCAAAACAATTATCTCTCGATCTTCTCAATTCATGACTTACGCTAAAAGTATTTTAATCATGATCTTCATTTTAGAATCGTTATTATTTATTTTAATAAATAATAATTCAATTTTCGCATAATTTTGATTACAAGACTACTTAAGTTCTTTTAACATTTCTTTCTTTTCTCTTTGTAGAGGTTGAATCTATGATATAAACTGAGAAAAAGAGGCTTTCTCAAAACTAAATGTGAAAAACATTTAGCATTATAAATCGTAGAAACGCCGAAATTTCTAACTATCAATCAACTATCACATTATAGAATTCACATAATAATTCGCATACTGTCCTGTCTCATTATCTTCTCCAAAATTATTATCTCTCAATCTCTTAGATTCTCTACTCACATATACAAGGCTGGGCATATTTCGAATACTTGTATTTGAAATACAGCATTTGAAATACAGTTTTGTATTTTGTATTTCAAATACTTTAATGATGTATTTTGCTCAGCCTTGCATGCAACAAATATTGTAATTATAGTCTTTATTTCAGCACGTTGTTTATTAATTATTTTATATTCAAGTTCTGCATAACTTTGATTATAAGGTATAAATCTTTTTTAGTATTTCTTTTTTCTTTCTAAATTATATCTATGATATAAATGGAGAAAGAAAAATTTGCTTAAAATCAAATCTAAAAGACATTCGGCGTTATAAATCATAGAAATGCTGAAATTTCTAACTATCAATCAAATCGTCGCGCTATAGAATTCACATAATGATTCGCCTACTGTCCTGCCCCATTATCTTCTCAAAAATAATTATCTCTCGACCTCCTCATTCTCCTCTAGGTGGTCTTCTACGGTTTCCTAATTTCCCCACGGAAATTCATCAAGAGAGAATTCGGGAAAGATATACAATGCACGGTAGCGAATTCGAGTCATCGAGATCGGCCGACAGTCACACTAATTTCATGTTGAAGCGAAAGAAGAGCAGAATCGAAGAATGCCCGTTTCTATTGTCATTTGTGGAAGTAGGAAGTTCATTATACAACTGAACTCGCCGATGGTATTCCTTCGACATGCTCACAATGCGCCAGTGAAGCTACCGAATGGCATCGCGCGCGATGGCTTTCTTCCGCGGGAAAAGGAAGAAAGAAGAGATGGAAACGAGACGCTGAAAGACACTTTCCAGCCAAGTCATCCCAATCACGAGCACGCGGACAAGCAATGCCGCCAATCGCGCGTCGTGATCGTGCACGAATCGAATCGTCGTTGCGGTGAAAATTAAACAATCTCACAGTCGCCTAGGCTGTGATTGTCAAATGATTAAAACTCACCGAGAGGTATCTAAGAGAAATACATTTCCCGAGAGATTTTTTACCAGGATGTTGACATTAGAGTTACATGATCTTAGCTATGCAAAGATATCAAATAAAATATACAAAAATATATTTTATTAATATATTTAAAAATATACAAAATCAATTTTTTAAATAATCTATATATTATACATAAACTAAATGTTAAATAAAAAATCAGTAAATAATAATTAAACAATAAAGATATTTAATTATTAAACAGTCCTTTAATTATTATTGTTAGTAATTATTATTAATTGTATAAAGACTCCTTTAATTATTATTACTAGTTATTATTACTAATTGTTAAATAGAAAAGAATTGATGAAGATTGCTAATGAAAAAAGCAGATTTTTTAATCGAAACAGAGTTTAATAATATTGATTTTAATTAAATACTTATATAGACTTATTACCTATCTGATAATAAAAAATCATAGATTTGATCACGTTCGGTTAATCGATATTAGTAAAATCGATTATCAGATTTCCTCTTTTATAAAAAGACACAGACAAAAAAGCGGAAGGATCGATAGAGCCAATAGGATGTACTTCCTTTATCGGTTAATAACGGCAGGTCTGAACCAATCAAAGGAAGGGATTTGAAGTCTTAATATTCGATGATTGACAAATAACAATTAGGCACCTGTTGAGCAACACATGGATCGACCCTCCTTCTTTTTTTATCATCTCTTTTTCTAACGTCCTCATCGATAAGTTTCCTTTTCGTCCCCCCTTGACTCCTCCCACATTTCATCGGAGGAGTTCCTCCCTTTCCTCCCAATCTCTTTACGAGAAGATCCGGTAAGAATCTTAGTGTTCCCACACAACCGGTACCTATTCGCCGGAATATAATTTTTTCGTTTGACATCTGGAAGTCTCGCGGAGTCTTTGTAAAATTATTATCGAGTCATCACAATGAAAACTCTTTTTAAAATGGGACTAAGAAATGAGATATCTATATTTTAAAATCTAGATAAATCAGATTATGGAAAATAAGTTTTGATCGTTTGTAAAATGATCATAAAACATAAATAAATTTACATAAATGATATGTCGTAGTAATAGAATTCCAATATTTAATGAATTAAATATTTAAATAAAAGATATTCTATAAAAGATTAAATTTTAATAAACATTTGTTTCAATAGTTCTAAATAAATATTTATGAATGTAAATATACATTTATTTAATATAAAAATCATTTAATTTAACTATATATTTTTTAATGTTTACTTAATACTATTCAAAGAAATATGTATTAAGATTTAATAATTTTTTTTTAGTGAACATTAAATTTATGCATATCTATTTATCGCAGAATAAATTATATCTCTATTATTTTATATATACAAATTTTCTCAGAAAAACGCAGAAAAAAGATAACACACTGAAAAAGAAATTCTAAATCTAAGTAATATTTTCTTAAATAATACTAACATTTCTTTATTGCAAATAAATATTTATTAAAAAAAAAATAATACTCAAATCAATGATATATGTTTACATTTATAGTAAATATAGTATAGTAAATATTTATTTGCAATAAAGAGATGTTAACTTAGTATAATGTTCCTATAATAATATAGGAACACTAACTTAGTGTTGTTTAAAAAAATATTAAATTTAGAAAATTTTTTTTCAGTTCATCATGTATATGTAAAATCTCTTAAATCAAAGAATACACTCATGAAGGAGACATTGCGTCATTGGTAGGAGAAATGATAGCGAGGAGAATAAAAGGGAGAAAGAAAAGAGTATAAAATCTGGATACCTAACGTAAAAGTAGCGAACAGAGGGACCGCCAGCAAGATTCTGCTTTAACACGCGTGTAAAAATTATACGAGATATACGACGCCGTTACCGGGATTGGAGCTAATTACCACCCAGAAGCGACGTCCGCGCATATATAGTGAATCAGCGTTAACTGACCTCCTATCGGCGTCCATAGAACCCGACCTCGGCGTCGACCTCGTCGATTTATTCGCCCGTAACGAAGTAAAAAGAGGAATCACGAAGGGGAAAGAAGAGAAGTAGATGGAGACTCTTATACGGTCAAAGATAATATTCGTAGTCAACGCCGTTCATCTACCCCTCATCATCGTCGTCGTCGTTGTCATTGTCGTGTGTCGTCGTCATTTATCGACGGCGACGCTTCTCGCGGTGCCCGATCGAGAAGCTATCGGCGGATGCCGTCACTCATGCCGTCTCATCGATTATCCGCAAGTCGAATCTCGCTTCCTTTCATCCCGTCTCTCCCGGGCGACGCGAATGGAACGCTTCGACGGATCGGCGATTAGGGATAATCGCGCGCGGAGTGCCATTCGATTTGTTCGAATGCGCGAGTCTCACGTGTGAATCGTCGCGCGATACCAATCGCGTATTTATCGATGAATAAAATACCTGGGGACGAGGTTCTCAATCGTGAATGTCACGCGCCGAGCTTCTCTTATATCTGATCTTATTTAATTATTTATTCACGTAAACAAGCAAAGCGAATGTAACAGCCATCAGATAAGCGGAACATCTCACATTGAGCTTCCGATTATACTTTTTGATTAATCGCGGAGCGAATATTTTTCGAGTGAGATTTTCATCGCAAAAATTAAACGTATAAAACAAAATCGTGTCGGTAGCGCTGATTTGAGATACTCCGTATAAATCTCATTAAAAAAATAAAACTCACCGGACATCCCAGAAACAGGCGAGAGAT
Source organism: Acromyrmex echinatior (assembly GCF_000204515.1). The sequence continues at coordinate 74,116 of NW_011627495.1, read as the reverse complement.
GTCATTCTGTAAAAAAAATACAGAATTATATTATAATTATATTATATTAAAATTATAATGTTATAATTTTCTAATTTTATAACTATACATAATATAATTAGAATTATATTATATACAAACGTAAATTATACAGCCATACAAATATTAGTCTTATATTCTTTTCATTTGAAGATCTATGTTGTTACTTATAATATTTGGGCCTCTATTCTATAATTCTTAACGCAAGTTGCATTAAGAATAGCCCTGCTATTATTTCTTATTCAATCGTTATATGCATAAATTTAAAAGATTCTTAAAACAAAGGATAATTTGCAACAAATAACACAAATCAATTTTTAAACTAAAATGTTACATATTAATTAAAAAGATGTCTAATATTTTTGACTATATTTGCAATCAATGTAATTGATCTTTTTCTTTAAATTAATTCTCTATAAAATTCCATTTTAATGTATATTGCAAAAACATGTACTTAAATTTGATGTAATAAATTTTATCATTCATTATTCATTATTGCAATATTACGATCATTAAAATATTGAAAATAAAAAAATTATTCAAATTAATAACTTATTTAATTTTTAAGTATTTAAAATATTAAAATAATTAAAAATAAATATTAAAAATATCGGAAATAAATAAAAATTATATATTATTATATATTATTATGAAATAATAATAAATGAATTTTCTTACCAGCCAATGTGTCGTTCCTATTCGCCTTCCTGTCGATTCTTTCTGTTGCTTTAGGC
>NW_011627495.1:2518-73250 GCF_000204515.1 Acromyrmex echinatior | reverse complement strand
CCTATTTACTAAAAAAAAAGCAAAACAATAAATAAATTACGTAGTATTGTAACTATTTTTAAACTAATATTTACTACTAAATTTAATATTTTAGTATTTGATTAATTTTTACTAATTCTTACTACTAGTATTTTAATGATATTTAATATTTAATTAACTTTTTATGACTAATTTTTTAAATTAATATTTTAAAAAATGATATTTAATATTTTAACTTATTTTTAATTAATAATAATCTACTAATACTATAGACAATAAATGGGCAGATATGCAAATTGTATTTTTATCAGAAAAACTTCAGGAAATTAATCATCTTTGTCTCGGAAATATAAAAAATGAAAATTTTTGTATGTGTATATAAATGTACATACATACATAAAAATTTCCGTTTTTTACGTTTCCACTCTAGAGAAACAGTTACATGATTTGATGATTGCTACTCCGTCACTGGATAAAACTTATCAAGTTCTTGTCCTATGCAATATTGTTGTTACAACTAATGAGAATACAGTAAAATTAGACAATAACTGGATAAATAAAACTGCATTTCTACCAGAATAGTTTCATTCCCGATTAACACATTCGTGGTGCATTTCAATCACCAAACAAGTGACGCGTCGCACTTTGAGAAGATGGCGATGCACAAAACCACAATACGTTCGCTCATTACTCAACTCGACACTCAGTATGCGTTCGCACGTGTAATGTATCCCGGAATTACGACACTCGTCCGCACTTAATTCGACCACTCCCGATATTCGCGATCATGCACGCGATGCACCTTCAACGACCGATGAGGAAACAACGATTCACTCACCCGTTAACTCGATTCGACTCCGTGCGGGATGCCATGTAAAAAAATCTGAGAGACGCGAAGACAACTTCATACCTATATCGAGGCGTCATACTCGTGCTGTCGCGAGTTGCGATATATCGATCGCATATCGACTAATTACTACGCTTCAATTAATCCGTATATCCAATATTTGCATCGCATGATCGTGTACGTGAAACACTTGGAACGAGACAAACAACGTGAAAAACGAACGATTGAAATAAAACGTTTGTCCATCGCTCGTCGCAACACTTCCGTGACGCGAGAGAGCGAGTTCGATTGCCTGCGCTTTCACCCCGGTGCAATTTCAGAGCTATTATGCAAGAAGTTATCTATTCACACAATATAAAATATTTATGTGAATCATTTTTTTAAAGTAAAATTTTATTTCAGTAAAATTTTTAAAGCTACTTTTATAAACATTTGCAAATTTTGCATTAAAACTTTAAAACAATTTTGAAATATAATTTTAAAAAAATATTTTAGAAATATTATATAAATATATGTTGTAAGAAAAAGATTATTTCAGTCTCTGATATTCTAGACATATAAACTGTAATGTGATTACGGTCATACGAATGATAATGCAGCAACGATAGATAAGAGAATTTATGTTTATTTTTGTGTGTATCTATGATTTAGGTTGATGATTTAGGTAGCAACTTTGTTGCCGCGTGAAATTACGCCGGATTACGCGTAAAGTCGAAGCGCATAATTAAACATCTTTTTTCTCAAATGAGTAATATATTCGTCAACGGAAGTTTTAACGATTCAATGAAAATCTGGATCTTCGGCGAGATTACGCGATAATTAAAGCAAATTGTTACACGTATTTTGACGAGAATTTATCTCAAACAAGTGCACGAATTAAGACTATGATACATACAAAACCTTAAGACGTAAGACTTAAGACTTGAACAGTAAACGAATCCAACATGTTGATTTCCTTATACTGCTTAATAGTTTTACAATGTATTTTTTGTTTTCTGTTTCTTGCTTTTTGCTATTTTTTGGCTAATTCTATAATGTACTCTTTGTTTCCTATTTCTTTCTATTTATCTCTGTTTGTCTCTTACCTTTTTGGTCAATAAGACAAGAGACAAACAGTAAGAAACAAAAAACAAAAAGCACATTGTAGAATTAGCCTTTACATCTTGTCTTTTTGCTTCTTATCCGGTTTTTATTTTATATCGTCCGAGATAAAAGTTAACGAACTTCGGAAGAAACAGAAAACACATAACAAGAAATACAATTATCGGTAAAATGGTTGCAAAAGGGGAAAAAACAAGAGGCAAAAAGAAACAAGAAACAAAGAGCACATTGTAGAATTGTCTTAAGTCTTAAACCAAAAACATAGGCAATAGGAATAGGAAACAAATTTCAATCAATCAGAAATGATATAAAATGAACGATTTCTAATAGATTGAAATCTTTTATTCTCTGTTTCTATTATTATAGCCAGTGCTTTTAATTGTGTCTCCTGTATTACGTCTTAAGTATTTTTATGTGCTAGGATCTCTTCTCGCGATGATCGATAGTGTATATTATCGAAAAATAGATTGCATGAAAAATAAAAAAAAATCGTTTTCATTTAGGAAATATGTATGGAGAAATAAGGAAATATAAGTACAAATGGAGGATCGGTTTAAACAATGAAAAATTTACTGCAGTGACTTTATTATTCTACAATTATCGGGATTTTTTTTTAGCCGTGCGAATAATTAAAATACGTGATACCTATAGTGTTGAGAGAAAATTAACCTTTAGCCGATCTAGTCAAAGCCTTTATCTGTATTTCATAACGATACATGTATCCGGAAGAGATCTGTGAAATAAATATACAAAATTAATCCTTGTGACACGCACATTATTTTTTAATATTAGAATTATTGAGAATTAATATTTGAATATAATTATACTATATACTTTTTTAAAAAATAAAGAAGAGAAGTGCATTAATTTAATCATTTACACATTCCAATACAAATAACAAAAAATTTCAGAAAATATGCAATTATGAATTTGGTAAAGGTTACAAACGAAATATTTTGACTGCTTTACTAATTCTAGTACAAATAATAATTATATTTATGACTTATAAATCATCTAAAGTCGATTTAACTCTTTAAATTCTTATTATTTTTACACTTATATTTTTATATAAATTTATATTTCTATATGTTATTAAATTTAAACTGTAAAAATTTTTATTAAAACTAAAAATAGTGAATATTTTCTTGTTATTTATTTTATATAGAATAAATCGCATTATGTTTTGGCATTTTATATGATTAATATTAAGTACGATTAATTATTATCAACAAAATGAAAATATTGTCTATAGAATTAAATTAAATATTATTAATAAATCAAAAAGGATCGTGATTCTTAATTCGAAAAATGTCTACCAGAATCTAATTTTCGTCGTCTGAGTTATCGCTTCCATTTCTTCCTCCTCTTCCTCTTCCTCTTCCTCTTCCTCCTCTTCCTCCTCTTCCTCTTCCTTCTCTTTCTCCGTTTCCTCTTCGTCTTCCTCCTCTTCCTCTCCCATCACCTCCTGCTCCTTCTGCTGTTGCATGTTGCATTAATAAAGGACTACCTTGACTTATGCCCATTGCATGTTCAGCCATATCAGCGCTTGCTTTCTTTAGTCCTGTTCCCATCTTTAAATAAAAATTATCTTATCGCAAAAACTATCTGACGAGAGTACGAAAAAATTATTCATATGCAAAATGTAAATTGAAAAATCTGTCAAATTTTTCTGACATAATTTCGTGAGAAATTACAAAACATTCAGTCGTACTCACTTCATTCATTTGATCTTCTTGGGAATCGGCGAACTGAAAAGGCAGTCGAATGTTTTGTTATAAATATGGCGATCATATTAGGCGATTAATAATAAAATATTAGTAATGCTATAATTATGTAACTTCAAATAATCGGTATTATTCCGTGAAATAAATCAAGTACTTCGAAAAATTTGCTTTTTAAAAATTATTTGCAAAAGCATCATTAAAAAAAATATGTTATTTGCCTTCTACGTTCGATAATAATTTATTCCAATGTGTTTACTTTCTCTTCATGTTTTTTTTTTCCATTATATTAGAAAAGATATATCATAAAAACTTTTTAAATATTTATTGACATATGATCCATTTTGTATGTAAAGAGAAAGAAGAATGTTTTTAAAAAGAGCCGATTTTTGCTTATTATTAACTTCTTACCATCGCCACGCACAGCAACGTAATAAGGAACAGCTTAATCATCGTGATTCGCTTTGAAGCTCAAATGTACACTAGTTGGATCAGTGCAAACGTTCTTCGCTTTTATATAGATCCCATAATCTGTGACATGATCATGTGTCTATTCACGGAAAAAAGCAGCAGATCCACGTGTGTATCCTTGCTACTTATAATAATAATGATACTTCCGATTATTACTATGACTTTTGTTTGCGCAATTAGCGACAGGATTTGACACGAAATTTATTAAGTTAAACAATAATGCAATTATAATGTTCCTCTTCTGCGATAATATGTATATTTTTCACGATAAAACTAAATCATAGATCTTGTCGCTTTGCTTCCTCATTGTTTATTATTTTTACCGACTAATATGTATCATCTATGTGATGGTTTTAATTTTATGTACATATATATATATATATATATATATGTATATATATACAGAGCTTGATAATATCCTTCGAAAATGTCCGTATATTATATTGCGTATTTAATAACTTTAATGATTTCAACAAATCTTTAGAAAATCTTATTTAAAGATGACTTTCATAAAGTTGAATATTTTTCCATTTCTTTTAATGAATCTCAGATGTATTACGACTTTTTTGGTATATTATCCTGGCTTTGATGATATCTTATTTTTAATGAGGCTATAAATATTATTTCGTGACACAAAATTCAAGGTCTTGCAATTTTAGTATGACTATAATGATAAGTATGATATAAGCAGTATAAATCACAATAGTTAAAATTAAAAACAGGAACATAAAAACTAAACAAGATCTTGTACAAGTTATCTATTAAACAAATCTTCATATAAATACATAAAAGTTTTGATTTTCTCATTTGGTCATCTTCAGTATATTTTTTGCAATATTCAAAAAATAGTTACATTTGGACCTTCAACTACATGAGAAGTCATTTGGATCCGGATGAAAATTTTAGTTGGTCTCTATTTTTGTATGATTAATATCACAGAGTTAAAGTGAGTGGGTAAAAAAACTTGGAACCTTCCTCTGTCGATCGCTGCGATGCGGCTGTTTAATTATCACTATGATGCTGATTGTGATGCAATAAAAGTTTGGTGACTTGGATCCATCAAATGTAACGTCAACAGGTTTTTGCCAAAAGTAAAAATTCATTTTTCATAAGTGACTATTTATTAGCTATATTCAAGTATATGTGCTCCTACAATTAAAACATATATTTAAAACATTTATTTTCAGAAATTGCATTTTTGCGAGAGAAGCAAGCTTGTCGAAATAATTGATTTATTTTTTCGGAACTATAAAATCGTAAATAATGTCGAAAGAAATTATGATATATTTAATATATTCGAAATATTTTTTTATTTTCAATTATGAAAATATTGATACTGTTTTTCCGAACATGTATTAGGTATTGGAATTAATTCGTAGCGTTTTTTAATGAAAGAATGTTATTTATTTCACATGAGCATTAAAAAATACATTAATGAAAGTACTTCCCATCACTTGTAAAACGCTACGAATTAATTCCAACACCTAATATAAAAACCTCCAATTTACTTATGCAAATAATTACACTTTTTGGAATATGTTATTAGGTGTTGGAATTAATTCGTAGCGTTTTACAAGTGATGGGAAGTACTTTCATTAATGTATTTTTTAATGCTCATGTGAAATAAATAACATTCTTTCATTAAAAAACGCTACGAATTAATTCCAACACCTAATAATATAACATATTTTTTTCTTATCGTTTACATTTTTCTCTTTTTAAAACATTGCTTATTTTTACTTATATCTTTTTTTATCATAAAGATATCATTTTTAAAAAAAACTTTTTTGCATTTTTTCACAAATTATTCTTTAACGTTTTTGACATAATTTTTCAATTATTATCAATATCTTTTTATGTTTTGATATTTCGATTCTATACATTCTGACATTTCATTAAAAACAAATTTCTTCTATTGAGATTTGTGATAATCTAAACTGTAGAGCTAATAAAAAACGTCGTGGATAATTAGAATACAGGCCTGTTAATTAAGACTCTAAAATGAAATATGCAGTTGTGGATTATGAAATCGTTAAATAAATTTAGAATATAATATAGAACATAATTACGAATTATCTCAAGTGTCAAACTTTAATTTTCTAGATATTATATTGATAGTTAACAATGAAAGAATCATATTTGACTCTTAAGACAGTTTCTTCGTAATATAAGATATAAGTAAGTAGAATAGAGCGAATATCAAATATAGGGACTGTGTGGTTTAATAGAGTCGCTGCCAATTAAGGAAAATTCGTAGACTAACAGCAAATCTCGAAACTACATATTTACCCAAAATATTTTTTTATAATATAAGTACTTTTTCCTAAATTTCATTTAAATTAAACAAGTTACAATAAAAAAAAGGGAAAATCAAGAGGAGACAAATATAGGACTATGGGTAAAATTATCGAATTTTAGTCTGAATGATGGAATCTTCTTTATGCATATTTTTTTGTATTCTTAGATGTGCTAAATTATTTACAAATGTTTATTTCAATTTGATTTGATAGTAAAATGTTGAAAATCACATTAAAAGTAGCACAATTTCGTCGAAATTTGATCTTTGATTGCAATTTTCAATATTTTTTCATTTTAGATTAAAATTAACGTTTGCAAATGATTCAGTATATCAAAGCAAACAAAAAAACATGCAAGAAAGATTTAATTGTTTTGATTAAAACTGACCTTTTTATTTTATTCATTGTTCAGGAGAAAGAAAGAGACAAAGAGAGAGAGAGAGAGAGAGAGAGAGAGAGAGAGAGAGAGAGAGAGAGAGAGAGAGAGAGAGAGAGAAAGATATTAAATAAAACAATCAATTTTAGCCTAATGGAACTTTGTTATGTATTTTTATTTTATATTTTTTGATATGCTGAATCATTTGCAAATGTTAATATCCAACTAAACTGATGGAAAAATATTGAAATTTGCAATTAAAGATTTCAACGATATTATGTTTCTTTTAATAGTTTAAATGCGGTTTTCAACATGCCTTTTCATCAAATCAGTTTGAAATAAACGATAATAATATGCAAACGATTCAGCACATTAAAAAATACAAGAAAACATATATAACGAAAGTCCATCATCCATTTAGATCAAAATCCAATAATTTTACTCATCCTCCTTTTTGAACATTTCATAATTTCGTATTAAAGTCCTTTGGCTTGAGAAAGCAAATTTAAGTGATGTATTATTAGTTACAAGAAAAGTATCTGTTAATATACGATACATTATTTTGAATAACAATTGTTATTTATTATAAAATTATAAAAATCATAGAAATAACTTACATCGTAATGTGTACCAAATTACATATCGAGGAAATTGACTATAATGCAACATATTCGTATTACATTTATTGCAAAGAAACTATACAATATATAAAACCATTACTGGTATGAAAATGTAGAGAAAGGTTCTCACTATCATTATATCAGTATATTTTATTAATTATTCAAAAAATCTAATGTCGAAATTGTGAAAACTGTGCTAATAAACCCCGGCCTCCCCTGTAGTATATGCAGGGTTAGCAAGTAACGCGTTACTTAATGTCGTTATCGTTATAAATTATTTTTTCTGGTAACGAATGGATAACGACTATAGATTTTCTTCTGAGTAACGTTCATGATTACGCAGTTACATTTTTGGTGTAACGATAACGATTTCACTAGTTACTTTTATCGTTATTTTTTTATGCCGTTATACACAAATCGACGTAAAGATATATGTTTATAATAAATAATATTTATAATAAATAATATTAAGATATATATTTAATATAATAAAAATATAAAAATGAGTTAAACTGCGAAGTCTCCAATACATTTTATTAATTAGATATCTCATTTTTATGTTCAGATTAGAGTGGTGTATAACGGCTTTAATGTGCATTGTTCTGCTAATGAAAAGCACTACAATATTCTATTCATCATCTCAGTCCTATTGCTCGTGGTGGGTTCTTTCATATGCCTGTGATAGCGCACGCTGATTGTACACAGAGTATATAGGATCTACAATTTAACATCCGATTCCGAACGACGAAATTTTATTAGAGAAATGCTCTTGGCAAGGATATTCTCGGTTTGCCATTGCTTGCCGAGAGGAACTACGAGCGTTTGAAAAAATTTTTCGATTCTGCCTGGGATCAAACCTGGGATCTCTGGCATAGCAATCTCATATATCTGGCATAGCACTGCCTGCTACGTCACGCTCGCACTCATAATTCTATTAGTGTCAAGAAAAAAAAGTAACGAAAAAATAACGACTCGTTACATTTTAAGTGATAGTAGCGGTAACGAGTTACTTTTGGAAATCAATAACGAGTAACGATAACGAATTACTTTTTATGAAAAAGAATGGTAACGATTATTTTTATGAGGTAACGTTGCCAACTTTAAGTATATGAATAATAAAAGTTTATTTAATAGATAACTTGTACAAGGATCATGTATTTATTTTTTATGCTCTTAATTTTAATTATTGACTTTGTTAAAAAGTCTCAATTTTTACTATTTTCTATCATATTAAGATCTCTCTTAGAAAATAGCAGCATTATTAACAGAATTAATTAATGAACTATTATTATGAATTTCGATTAATCTGTAGTATTTTCAAGGTATGCTTTCAACGTTCTACTGTATACGCAATACACTTAATATATTAATTTAAAAAAGAGAGAGTGTCAAATTATCAAAAAATTGATACCATAATATATAATGTGAGCATATCGCGATGCCTAAATCACGAAAATATATATCGGTAAAAGAAATATTATAATTATAATGTACTGTAATATCTTAATACCATCACACATACTAAGGTACATTTTATGGGCAACAAAATGTCGAATAAACGTCAAAATATCAAACGAAGTTGAAAATCGAAAAGAATGACGTGTGTGAAGTTAATATCGCACTTTCCGAATTTTGTAATTTTTTTGATTGCACGATGTTGTGCTACGTTTGTGCGAAATTATGCCGCAAATCGTATATCAATAACATAAAGTGTTTTCCAAAAAAAAATTTGCTAGCCTAATATTTAGGAATGAAAAACCTGACTTTAAACTCCTATAATTTGCGAACGATATGAAATAATCGAATTCTACGAGTTGTGAAATATTTTCTAAAAATGTCAAAATATATGTAAGAATTCACTTAATAATTTTTATATAGTTGTAAAAGTGATGAAAATTAACCAATGACACAAAAGATTCATTGTGGGTAGCAAGGGTGCTCAATCTAATGCGTTCAGTACTCCTGCCTTCGTTTTTTCATATTGTGTTCGTTAATTCGATCACATAACTCCATCGTTCTTAAGTTCTGGATGATTTAAAATCCTCCAGCTTTTGTTGTTCATTTGTGTTGTTTTACTTTCCGTATTCTCCGAATACTTCCTCCTATTTACGTAACCTTCTGCATTTTAATTCAGAGCTTCACTCCTCTGACCCCCTGACACTCGCTATCAAAATAACTTATCCATTCTCTGTTATCGTTCTGCTAAAATTCGTGTAGACTTTTCCTATACTTCAGTTAAATTTTATAATATGCTTCCTCCTCATGTTACAAACTCCTCTTCTCTGGTTTCTTTTCGCTCGGCTGCTGCTGGTTACATTGCATCTCTCACATGTTTGTGAGTCGATCGATGTCACTGATCGTTTTTCACCTGTCGCAAATTACTTGACGTCCGCGCGAATGCGTAATATTATATTTTAATTCGGTGAATGTAACTGTATATATGTGATTTCTCTCGCAAATGTGAATGCAAATGTTAGTATGATGTCAATGATATATTTGTCTCATATATTATGCGATATATGCTGCTCAAGATTTTTCTATCTGTTTTATTCTCTTGTTGCTATATTGTTATCTACTAGCTGGATTTGTAGCAGCAGTCTTACTGGTGCCCTACCATTTGCTTTATGTATTTGTATTGCAATAAAAGATAATAATAAATCGGATCAAGCTAATTGAATGCTCGAACGAACGACAATACGGAATGGTAATGCAGCATCAATCGGTAAGAGAATTTATTATATTTATCTTTTTATATATCGATTTATGTTGATTTGCAGCAACCATCGCGTGAGATTACGTATAAAATCGAAGCGTATAATTAATCTTTTTTTCTTCAATGCGTAATATATTCGTAAATGTCAATAGGAGTTGATGAATGAAAATCTGTCTTCAACAAAATTACGCGACAATTAAGGCAAATTGTCGCATGTTATTTTGACGAATTATCTCAAAGTGCACGAATTAAGAATGCGGAACATAGAAAAACTAAAGACATAAGACTTAAATAGTAAATGAATCGACCAATCACAGTACAGAGATAATAACGTGAGATTATAACGTGAGCAGTAGCGAATCAAACGTATAGATTTCCTTAAAGCCAGTTTCCTACGTCAGTTACTTAATCAGTCATTAATTGACCAATCGCATTTGCTGTTTAGTAGAATTGATCAATTACGGTTGACAGTTAATCCCGATTAATCGATATTAGTGAAATCGGCCCTTACTGCTTAAGTCTTAGTCATTATATCCCAGGGCCTTTACTTTTCTCGCAATGTTCGATAGTGTATACAATCGATTGTAAAATGAACAAGATAATTAGGATCTATATTTGCCCTATAAATAGTTTATATATAAAATAAGAAAGAATCGTTTTCATTTAGGAAATAAATATGAGGAAATAAGGAAATATAAATACAAACGGAGAAACAGTTTAAACAATAATGAAAAATTTACTGCAGTGTGATAAACTTTATTATTCTAAAATTATCAGTGTTTTTTTTTTAGCTGTGCGAATAATTTAAAACAAGTGATATCTATAGCTAAGAGAATGTTAATATTCAACTAAACCTCTGTATTTTATGACGGTACATGTATCAGCAGAGACCTGCAAAATAATATACAAAATTAATCCTTGTCACGCACATTTTTTAATATTAGAATATCGAGAATTATTGAGAATATAGGTAATATCTGTATATTATTATACTACATGCTTTTTTAAAAAATAAAGGAAAGTGCATTGACTAATTTAATAATTTACATATTCCAACAAAAGTAACAAGTAAAAAAATTTTAGAAAATGTATCATTATGAATTTAATAAAGATTACAAATCAATTATTTTGTCTGCTTTGCTAGTTCTAGTCTAAATAATAATTCTATTTATGATTTATAAGTCATCTAAAGTCGATTTAATTCTTTAAATTCTTATTATTTTTATCCTTATATTTCTATATAAATTTATATTTCTATATGTTATTAAATTTAAATTAGAGGTGAGCGAATCAAGCATTTGCAAAGTCGAATCGAATCGAATCTCGAATCTATAACAACATGTTCAAAATGAATTGAATCGAATCTAAAATCTTTACGCCGAATCGAATCGAATCGAATCCTTTTGATTCAAAAATAAATCGAATCAAATTTTTACATTACTGACATCTGCTAAAAACAATTAAAAGCTAAAAAAATTTATTTTGAATGTACAATACAAGTGTAAAAAATTAATAATATGTTATAAATATATTAAAAATAATATTTTGGTAATATCAGTATGTTGAAAATAAGTCGACAATAATGAAAGAGACTATGGAAGACGGCCAATCTTCCTGTCATTCTCTCTTACTACACCATTAAATGGAAAGAGATAGAAACGGCCGTCTTCCACGATCCCTCTCTCTTACTTTTATCGATCATTTTAAAACACGGCGCAGTCATATCAGAAAATATCTAATAGAGTCCAATGATAACTAACGCGATGAATAAACGCACGCGCATGCACAATGCATGAAGATTGATATGCGCTAATACAAGATTGATGACAGGAGATACAGGGAAGAGAAAGCAAGAGAAGTGATTCAAAATCGAACCACTGATGATTTGAAACTTCGAACTTATTGGTTTCGAATCTTTCAGATCCGAAAATGAATCGAATCGAATCCATTGTGATTCGATTCGATTCGATTCGATTCGAATTCGAACTAATTCGCACACCTCTAATTTAAATCGTAAAAATTTTAATTAAAATTAAAAATAGTGGATATTTTTTTTGTTATTTATTTTATATGAAATAAATCGCGTGTGTTGGCGTTTTACACGATTAATATTAAGTACGATTAATTATTATCAATGAAATGAAAATATTATCTATAAAATTGAATTAAATATTATTAATGAATCCGTCAAAGGTTCGTGATTCTTAATTTGAAAAATGTTTACCAGAGTCTATTTTTCCATTTGCCTTTGATTACTCGGTTCTGGTCTGTTTCCTCCCCCTTCCCATCACTGTCCCCAATCCCCAACCTCACCCTGTCCCTCTCGTCCTCCTCCCTGCAGACCTCCTCCCTGTGTTAATCCTCCCTGTCGTTCATTTTGTGATGATCCTCCCCGTGGTGGTCCTCCCTGTGGTGGTCCTCCATTTGGCGGTCCTCCCTGTGGTGATCCTTGTAGTCCATGTCTCGATAATTCTCTATTTCGTTGCATTAATAAAGGACTACCTTGACCCATCATAGCATGTTCAGCCATATCAGCCCTTGTTTTCCTTAGTTCTGTTCCCATCTTTAAATAAAAATTATCTTATCGCAAAAATTATCTGACCAGAATACAAAAAAGTTATTCATATTCATATGCAAAATGTAAATTGAAAAACTTATAAAATTTTTTTCTGGCATAATTCCGTGAGAAATTACAAAATATTCAGTAGTACTCACTTCATTCATTTGATCTTCTTGGGAATCGACGAACTGAAAAGGTAGTTGAATGTTTTGTTATAAATATGATCATATCAGGCGATATTAATAACGAAATATTAGTAATGTTATACTTATGTAACTCTAAATAATTAGTATTTTTCCACGAAATATCGAGTGTTTCGAAAAATGTGTTTTCCAAAAATTGTTTACAAAAATATGTTATTTATACTTGTTTTCTGCTTTTAATAACACAGGACAACATACATTCCCTTCAATGAAAAAAATCAAAGAGATTCTTTTAAATTATATGATGATTTATTAAAATAAATAATTGACATTTTTGCATGTGAAACTATGTGTTGAGTCCGAATACAAAACATTCACATGCAAAAACATCAATTATTTGTTTTAAAAAATTATTGTGTAATTTAAAACAATTGTAAACAGCTAATATGAAGCAAATACGATAAATGGCTGCATAAAAATGACTTGATCTGGTAAAATGCCAAGACACGGGTATTTTTTTTTACATCTACTTTCAGAATCTCTTTGATTTTTTCATGGGAAGAAAAAATCGATTTTTGTCCTACTATGTAATAATTTATCCCTATGTGTTTTCCTTCTCTTTATTTTTTTTTCATTAGAAAAAAATAAATGATAAAAACTTTTTAGGTATTTATTGATCTATTTTATATGTAATTAGAAAGAAAAAAGTTTCTAAAAAGGGCCGATTTCCTAAAAGAATATAAATAAAAAGAATGATTTTTTTTGTAGATTTTGACCTCCTGAATACGATGAAATTATTATATAGTTTGGGAAACACGTTTATAGCGTTTAGGAAACACTTCGAAAATTGAACACAATATTATTTTATTCAAATTTCAATAGTCTTGTTTAATTTTCGAGGTGTTCCTCAAATGTCACGAAATTTTTAATAACTTTATTATTATAATATAGGGTCAAAAATTGGCCCTTTTTTAATATTCTCTGAATAACAAGGGATATTAAATCCTTCAATTCTGGTCAATGCCTAAAAAGATGTAAATAAAGAAAATAGTTATTTTATAAATTTTAACACTTTCTAGATATGCTAAAATTATTAAAAAGTTAATGATATTTATTAGAGAATATCTCAAAAAATAAGTAAGAATATACTATGTATTGAAATATACTATGTTTGTATTTAATTTTCGAAGCTTTCTTCAAACACTACGAACTTTTTAATAATATAATCCTATCGTATTCAGAAAATCAAAATCTACAAAAAATATTGTTCCTTACTTTTTTAGACAAAAATCGGATTCTTTTCAACTTCATTTTTTCATATCGATCTTAATTGAGACTTTAATCTATATTTTAAAACGCGAGTTCGTATATTTAATTTCTAATATTCATATTAATACATTAATAATACATGTAATTTACATTGCTTCATTTTAAGACTATGTATGAGCTATTATTAACTTCTTACCATCGCCACGCAAAGCAACGTAATAAGGAACAGCTTAATCATCGTGATTCGCTTTGAAGCTCAAACATACACTAGTTGCATCAGCGCAAACGTTCTTCGCTTTTATATAGATCCCATAATCCGTGACATGTTTATGTGTCCATTTACGGAAAAAAACAGCAAGTCCACGTGATTTCTTGCTACTTATAATAATAATGATACTTCCGATTATTACTATGACTTTTGTTTGCGCAATTAGCGACAGGATTTGACGCGAAACTTATTAAGTTGGACAATAATGTAATTATAATGTTTCGCTTCTGCGATAATTTGCATATTTTTCATGATAAAACTAAATCATAGATCTTGTCGCTTGCTTCTTCATTGTTTATTATCTTTACCGACTAGTACCTATGTGACACACACACACACACACACACACACACACACACACACAACACAACACATGTTTATATGTACATAAGTGTGTGTGTCATATGTACATAGGTGGTCGTACTAGTCAGTAAAAATAATAAACAATGAAAAAGCAAGCGACAAGATCTATGATTTAGTTTTATATGAAAAATATATATCCAAATTATCGCAAAAGCGAAATATAAGTATACATACATATATATATATATATATATATATATATATAATATATATACAACTTGATAATATCCTTCAAAAATGTTCATGTATTATATATTGCGTATTTTTTAATTATTTTAATGATTTTAACAAATCTTTAGAAAATCATATCTAAAGATGACTTTCATCAAATTGAATATTTTTCAATTTCTTTAAATGAACCTCAGACATATCACAATTTTTATTTTATTCTGGCTTTGATGATATCTTACTTTTAATGAGCGTCGGCCGTAAATATTGTTTTGTGACACAAGATCCAAGGTCTTGCAATTTTAGTGTGACTATAATGATAAGTATGATATAAGCAGTATAAATGACAATAGTTAAAATTAAAAATAGGAACATAAAAAGTTAAACAAAATCTTTGTGTAAGTTATTTATTAAACAAATCTTCATATAAATACGTAAACGTTTTGATTTTCTCATTTGGTCATCCTTAATATGTTTTTCATAGCATTCAAAAAATATTACTTTAAAATACAAAGCGTTACTACGGTCTGAGTGTTGAGATGTTGAACTAATATATATATTCATATAAATGAATTAATTTCAGAAATGATAATTACGTGCCGATATGGTTGTCGGACTTTCAACGCAATCAATCTAAAATATTAATAATCCCCCCAAATTTCTTAAATTAATCTTAAAAAATTGTAATAAACTTCAAAAAATAGTTACATTTGATCTTCAACTACGTGAGGGATCATTTGGATCCGGAAAATTTTAGTTTACCTCTATTTTCGTAATCGCAAAGTTAAAATGAGCGAATAAAAAACTTGAAACTTTCCTCTGTCGATGCGGCTATTTAGTTGTCACCTTGATACTGATTGTGATAAAAATTTGGCTTAGATGGCTTGGACCCGTCAAATGTAACGTCAACAGATTTTTACCGAAAATAAAAATTCGTTTTTCATAAGTGTCCGGCTATATATGTGCCGTTACAATTAAAACATATATTTAGGACATTCATTTTCAGAAATAACATTTTTACGAGAGAGACGTCTTGAAACAATTGTTTTATTTTCTCGGAGTTAATAAAATAATCGTGAGTAAATAATGTTGAGAGAAATTATTATATATTTAATATATTCGAAACATTTTTTATTTCCAATTGTGAAAATAATGATATCATTTTTCCGAACATGTATAAAAATACCTCCACTTTATTTAATAAAGTATATTATTATAATGATACTTTTTGGAATAAGTCAATATAATGTTTTTTTTTTTATAGTTTATATTTTCCTTTTTTCGAAACATTACTTGTTTTCAGCTATATATTTTTTATCATAAAGATATGATTTTTTTTCAACTGATTTTTCCATTTTTTCCATAAATTATTCTTTAACGTTTTTGACATAACTTTTCAATTATTAAATTTATATATATATTTATTATATATTTAAATTTCAATATTTTCATTCTTAAGTTCTGATTTAAAATCCACCAACGTTTCGTTCTTCACTTATGTTATCTTACTTTCTGTACCCTCAGGACCGATATTCTCTCCTATGTACGTAATCTCTTGCATTTTAATTCAAAGCTTCCTCTTCTGACCTTCTTGACACTCGCTCAAAATAACTTATCCATTCTCTATTATCGCTCTGCTAAATTCATACAGCCTTTTCCTATACTTCGGTTAAGTTTTACAATATACTTCCTCTTCATGTTACAAACTGCTTTTCCGTGACTTCTTTTCGCTTGGCTGCTGCTGGTTACATTGCATCTCTCACATCTTTGTAATCGTCGATCGATGTCACTGATCGCTTTTCACCTCTCGCGAATTATTTGATATCCGCACGAATGATGCGTGATATATTTTATTATATTTTAACTCGGTGAATGCAAATGTAATTGTGATTTCAATCGTAAATGTAAATATGAATGTAAATGTTAGTATGATGTCAATGATGTACTTGTTTTATGTTTATTATGTGATATGTGGCGCTCAAGATTTTTCTATCTGTTTTATTCGCTTGTTGCTATATTGTTATCTACTAGCTGGCTTTGTAACAGCAGTCTTGCTGGTGCCCTGCTATTTGCTGTATTTTATATTGCAATAAAAGCTAATAATAATAATAATAATAATAAGGGTGCCAGAAACCATCATGTATATTGAGAGTTAATATTAACAAACGATCAAGCAATTATAAGAAGAGTGATGATTTGTTCTTTTGAACTATTAAAAAAGAAAAAATAACGAAACCAGGATTTTTAGCACCAGGATTTTTTTCTGCAATTAAGACCATTAGATCGGTTCTGCATTGGTCATATCGTAGGCGTCGCAGATGATCTCGTTGTGTCACCCAATCTGATGCGTCAATTTTAAAGTGTCAATTTTAAATGACACTTTCGCCACTTGCGACGTTATGATATGACCAATGTAGAATTGATCTTATATGACTGCTGTACTTCTCTCATTATTCTGATCGTCTATCAATACTTGATTGAATACATAATCCTACAATAGTGACGGCGAAAACAAAACGACAGTCGAAATATCAGCATTTGTGATAGTGTGATATGTCGAGTTAAGTGAACACCATGATAATCTTGATATATGTAATTTTTAATTGCGTCTCATGATCCTGTGTAAAATTCTCACAATAGATCTGTTTTTTGTGATAATTAAACTAGTGTACACTTTTAGAAGTGAGATAAGTATCCATTTGGTTGAATCAACTTTTTCTCGAATGCGTAATATATTCGTAAATGTTAATAGAAGTTTTAATGAAAATTTGAATCTTCGGTAAGATTACGCGACAATTAAAGCAAATTGTCGCACGTTATTTTGACGAGAATTTATCTCAAACAAGTACACGAATTAAGACTGTGGCACATAGAAAAACTGAAGACATAAGACTTAAGCAGTAAGTGAATCGACCAATCACAGTACAGACCATAAGACCATAACGAGCAGTAGCGAATCCAACATGTTGATTTCCTTAGGACTGGTTTTACCCACGCCAGTTACTTAATCCGCCATTAACTGACCAATCGCATCTGCTGTTTAGTAGAATTGACCAATTACGATTAACAGTTATTCCCTAAGGTTAATCGGTGTTAGTAAAACCGGCCCTTACTGCTTAAGTCTTAGTCATTATATGCCAGGGCCTTTACTTTTTTCGCGATATTTGATAGTGTATACTATCGACTGTAAAATGAACAAGATAATTAGGATCATTGTTTGCTTCTCAAAAAAGCATTAAGAAGTATTAAGATATTAAGCTATTTAAAATTTATTTATTTCTAATAGAGCAAAAAAACAAAGGACATAATAACAAAAATAGCTTATATAAAAAATAAAAAATAATTGTTTTCATTTAGGAAATAAGTATGAAGAAATAAGGAAATATAAATACAAATGGAGAAACGATTTAAATAATAATGAAAAATTTATTGCAGTGACAAGCTTTATTATTTTAAAATTTTTGTGGTTTTTTTTTAGCCGTGCGAATAATTTAAAATACGTGATACCTATAGTGCTGAGAGAAAATTAACCTTCAGCCTATCTAGTCAAACCTTTATCTGTATTTTATAATGATATGTGTACCAGAAAAGACCTGCGAAATAAATATACAAAATTATCCTTGTGACATTTTTTAATATTAGAATTATCAAGAATTAGGTAATATTTGTATATAATTATACTATATGCTTTTTTAAAGAATAAAGGGAAATGCATTGACCAGTTTAATAATTTATATATTCCAATAAAAGTAACGAAAAATTTTAGAAAATGTGCTTTTATAAATTTGATAAAAATTAATTTGTCTGCTTTGCTAGTTCTAATCTGAATAATAATTCTATTTATGATATAAATCATCTAAAATCGATTTAACTCTTTAAATTCTTATTATTCTTATCCTTATATATTTCTATATGTTATTAAATTTAAAACAATGAAAAAATTAAGGGATGTAGAAGAGTCAATAGTTCACGATTAAAATTAGAGTAAATAAATATAAATATATATTATATATTAATGTAAGATATAAAAATTAGATATTAATTATATAAATTATTAATTATATAAATTATTATATAAATATGTTTCGGCACATCTTTATTGTGCGCTCTTCAAATAAATAACAATTCGAAAATATGAGACCAAGTGACTGCTTCTATGAGACATCATGAAATCATTGCCAATCGATTTTCTAAGTTTATTAAATTTTTCGTAAAAGTTTTAATTAAAATTAAAAATAGTAAATACTTTTCTCTTTTATATTTATTTTATATGGAATTAATCGCGTTATGTGTTAGCGTTTTACACAATTAATATTAAGTATGATTAATTACTATCAACAAAATGAAAATGTTACTTATCGAATTAAATATTATTAATAAATCCAAAGGATTGCGATTCTTAATTTGAAAAATGTTTTTACCAGAGCTTATTTTTCGTCTTCCTTTTCCTATCCTCGATTTTGTGTTCTTGCCCGACGTCTTGTTGGTCGCTGTCTTCTTGAGTTCCTCCCTTGTGTCATACCTTGCATTAATAAAGGACTACTTTGACCCGTCATAGCATGTTCAGCCATATCAGCGCTTACTTTTCTTAATCCTGTACCCATCTTTAAATAAAAATTATCTCAAAAACTATCTGACAAGAGTACGAAAAAAATTATTCATATTCATATTGAAAATTTAAATTGAAAAATTTGTCAAATTTTTCTGGCATAATTCCGCGAGAAATTACAAAACATTCAGTCGTACTTACTTCATTCCTTTGATCGACTTGAGTATTGGCGATCTGAAAAGACAATTGTATGTTTTATTATAAATATAATCATAGTAGTCGATATTAATAACGAAATATTAGTAATGCTAAAATTATGCAACTCTAAACAATCGGTATTATTTCGCAAAATTAATCGAGTGCTTCGAAAAATGTGTTTTCCAAAAATTATTTGCAAAAGCATCACTAAAAAAAATATGTTATTTATATTTGCCTTTTGCTTTCGATAATAATTTATTCCTATATGTATTTTCCTTCTCTTCATTTTTCTCATTATATTAGAAAAAATCTAATAACGCGCTGAAAAAATTATAATCAAAATTTTTTAAGCATTTATTGATACATCTATTTTGTAAGGAGCCGTTGTTAGGAAGATTGTTTTAATCTAATAAACCAATTTAATGTGTAAACAGTGCAATAGCATAACCTTAAAAAAAAATTATCCTCAATAATATAAAATAAAATATATTAATTTTGTCAACAACATATTATATTTATATATTTATTTTCTTATAATATATTTTAGATTAAAAATATATTTAATTTGCTGATATTATTAATAACATTCGTTTTGGCACTATTTTTTCAATGCAATTGTATGATTCTTTTTTTTAATAATGTTGAAAAAAATCGTATTATTGCATTGCAATTAGTTTTGACATGATAAAAAAATGTCATGTCAAAACTAATTCATGTCAAAACTGTCAATAATATCAGCAAATTAGCCTTTTTTTTATGTGGCATGGAAAAATCTTACGTAATTATAGGAGGGGATGATCTCAGAAATCCTTACGCTTGTTTACATGGAGGTAGGAGGTTAAAAATGGCCAAAAATTTGTTTACGTAATACACGAACGATCCCTAATGGAAAAAGAGGATGTTTCTAAAAAGGTCGGTTTCTGCCTAAAAGAATTTAAATAAAAAGGACAATGTTTTTTGCAGATTTTATTCTCCTGGATACGATAAAATTATTAAAAAGTTTGTAACATTTAGAGAACACTTCGAAAATTATGCATAAATATGATGTATTTATTCAAATTTTAATATTCTTGCTTAATTTTCGAGGTGTTTTCCAAATATCACAAAATTTTCAATAATTTTATTATACGTAAGATCAAAAATTAGTTCTTTTTTAATATCCTCTGAAAAATGAAAGATATTAAATCCTTCGATCTCTGGCCGATTTTTGCCTAAAGGAAATAATATTTTTTTGTAAATTTTAACACCCCTCCCCCTGCTAAAATTATTAAAAAGTAAATGACATTTAGGGATCACCTCGAAAATTAAGCAAGAATATATTGAAATTTGGTAAATATACCATGTCTGCACTCAATTTTCGAAGCGTTTCTCTAACGAACTTTTTAATAATATAATCTCATCGTATTCAGGAGATCAAAATCTACAAAAAATATTGTTCCTTACCTTTTTAGACAGAACTCGGATTCTTTTTAACATCCTCCTTTCATATCGATTTTAATTGAGACTTTAATCTTTGTAATCTTTTTTAAAATGCATTCATATATTTAATTTATAACATTCATATTAATACATTAATAATATTAATAACGTGTAATTTATATTGCTTCATTCTAAGACTATAAATGAGCTATTATCGACTTCTTACCACCACCACGCAAAGCAACGCAATGAGGAACAGCTTAATCATCGTGATTTGCTTTGATGCTCAAATGTACACTAGTTGGATCAGCGCAAACATTCTTTGCTTTTATATAGATTCCATAATCTGTGATGTGTTTATGTATTCATTCACGGGGAAAAACAGTAAGTCTATGTGTATCCTTGCTACTTATAATAATAATGATACTCCCAATTATTACTACAGCTTTTGTTTGCGCACTTAGCGACAGGATTTGACGCGAAACTTATTAAGTTGAACAATAATGCAATTTTAATGTTTATGCGATAATTTGTATATTTTTCACAATAAAACTAAATCATAGATCTTGTCGCTTACTTCTTCATTATTTATTATTTTTATCGACTAATAAGTGTACGGTATTAATATTACGCATGGTATCCGACTGACGGCTGAAATCTCTTGAATGTTGTTCAGGATTACATTGCCCTGGATAACATTTGATAAGATCATTGGAGATTCTTTTATTTTCATTTTTGTATTGATAATTCATTTTTATGTAAAAAATAAATATAAGAGAAACAATTTCCAATGACCTTGATTTTAACAAATGTTATCCAAGATAATCCTGAACAACATTCAAGAGGTTTTAGCCGTCGGTCAGACACTATGCGTAATGCTAATGCCAGTTACTGTAACTTTCAAGCCTTATAACTTGAAAAGTACTTTTTTTATGAAAAATAACTTTATGGTAGTATTTTGAAAAGCTCTTAACACCAGCTTGCCATTAGATTCTGGAACCAAAAATAGCGTGTCATTTAAAAAAATCGATATTATCTCAATTTGACTTTGGCGACGCCACCCAAAATCAGACTGACCAGATCAGTGAATAGATCATTTAAAATCCTACAACTTTTGTAGGAAACATTTCTTTCGGAAATGCTTAATTTTTGAGATATTTCATCGGGCCGAAACTATTCACTCACTCCATATATACAAGGCATCCCAAAACAATATTTCATGGGTAGAGCGGACTAAATTGAGTTAAAAAGTCCTGCACCATTTTGCAATTTTCGCAATGGTTAATGAGATATTAATTACTAAAAATCGCTGAACATTGAATTTTCAATCATTTTTTATTAAATACTATCAACTTTACAGAAAAATAACGAGAGACTAACATTGTTTATTTTCTTCTCATAGAACTCTATTTTTTCAAAATTTGTTCAGAATTTTTTAATCGTATTTTCTCTTGGTAAAAATAAGAAAATACAGTACTAAAAAATTGATAAAAAATTCTGAAGAAATTCTTAGAGCTCTATGAGAAGAAAATAAACAATTTTTGTCTCTTGCAGTTTTTCTGTAAAATTGATAGTATTTGCATAAAAAATTATTAAATACCAATTTTCGACAATTTTTAGTACTTAATATCTTGTTAACTATTGCGAAAATTGCAAAATATAATAATAGAGAACTTTCGACTGTGTGTATGTATATATATATATATATATATATATATATATATATACAGCGTAATAACAGTCCTCGAAAATGTTTGTTATATATTTCGTTATATATAATATATTATATATTGCGTGTTTAATAATTTCAACAAGTTTTTAGAAAATCGTATCAAAAGATGACTTTCATAAAGTTGAATATTTTCCCTTTTTTTAAGTAAACCTTAGACATGTTATGATTTTTGTTATTTTATTCTGACTTTGATGATATCTTATTTTTAATGTGCATAAATATTGTTTCGTGACACAAGATCCAAGGTCTTGCAATTTTAATGACTACAGTAGTAAGTGACATAAGCAGTATAAATGACAATAGTTAGAATAAAAAATAGGAGCATAAAAGCTAAATGCAAGGTCTTCGTGCAAGTTATCTGATTGATTTGTATTATATAAATAAACCATCATATAAACATACAGAAATATTTGGATTTTTTCATTTGGTCCTCAGTATGTTTTTCACAGCATTTAAAAAATAGTTACATTTGACCCTCAACTATAACATGAGTGGGTCATTTGGATCCAAGTGAAAATTTTAGTTGGTCTCTATTTTTGTATGGTTAATATTGTAGAATTAAAGTGGGCGAGTAAAAACTCGGAACCTTCCTCTGTCGATAGTCGCGATGCAACTGTTTGGTTATCATCTTGATGCTGATTTTGATGCAATAAAAGTTTGGCTTGGGTGATTTGAAATCATCGTCAAATGTTACTTCAGGTTTTTGCCAAAAGTAAAAATTCATTTTTTTTTTAAGTATCTGTTCATTGATGTTATATTCAGGTATATGTGTACTCTTAAAACATATATTAAAACATATATTTAAAACATTTATTTTCAAAAATAGCATTTTTACGAGAGAGACGTTTTGTCGAAATGACCGATTTATTTTCTTGGAGTTATAAAATCGTAAATAATCGATAGAAATTATTATATATTTAATATATATTCAAAATATTTTTTTTTATTTTCAATCGTGAAAATATTGATTTTTCCGAACATGTATAAAAATACCTCCACTTTACTTGTGCAAATAATCACATTTTTTTAAATAAGTCAATGTATAACATATTTTTTTCTTACAGTTCACATTTTCCTCTTTTTAAAACAATACTATTTTTATTTGTGAATAATAATATTTTTATTTGTATCTCTTTTTATCATAAAAATATCACAATATTTAAAAAAACTGATTTTTGCACTTTTTTACAAATTGTTCTTTAACGTTTCTTTTGTTATAACTTTTCAATTATTATCAAAACCTTTTTATATTTTGATATTTCGATTCTATGCATTCTGACATTTCATTAAAAAGAAATTTCTGCCATAGAGATTTGTGATAAGAGATTTATAATAATTACAGAGCTCAAAATGCCGTAGGTAATTTGGATCTCCAAACCTGTTAATTAAGATGTAAGATTCTAAAACGAGAGATGTATAGTTGAGAATTATAAAATCGTTAAATAAATTTAGAACCATAATTATCTCATCAAACTCTAATTTTTTAGATATTAAGTTGACAGTTAACAACGAAAGAATCAATTTGTCTTGTTCAAAAATCAACGAATTCAGGCATCTCAAGACTAGAAATTAAGATCTAAGTTCGTACAAGTCAAATATATAATTCTTTCATTGTCAACTGTTAACGTAACGTCTAGAAACTACAGTTTGACATTTAAGATATAGTTTCTTCGTAATATAAGATATGTATAAGTAAATATAACGTAGCAAATATCAAATATAAAAACTGTGTAGTTCAGTGGCAGAGTCATTGCCAATTAAAGAAAATTTGGAGACCAGTAGCAGGCCTCTGTTTGAATCCCGATAATATTATACTAGGAGCATCCTGATATTCTTCTCGTGTTGTTGCTTAGAATAATTATGGTTCTATATTTATTTAATAATAATATATTTATTTAATAATAAATTTATTTAATTAATTTTAATGTAACCATTTTTTAAATATTGTGAAAAACATATTGGATAACTGAATAAGAAGATTGAAACATTTATGTAAAGAAGATCGAAGCTTATTAGCACAAGAGGCAAATTGGTATTGCGTTCCGTTTATTTATGACGAAAGGAACAATGAAAAAATTACCGCAAAATATTTCTTTTATAACGTAAGTTTTCCCAAATTTATAATTTAGATCAAACAAGTTATAATAAAGAAAGAGAAAAATTGTATTCAAGAGGAGGCAAGCAGATAAAATTATCGGAGTTTAGCCTAAATGAGGAATCTTTCTTATGTATATTTTCTTGCATTTTTGGATGTGCTGAATTATTTGCAAACGTTTATTTCAATTTGATCTAATGGGAACATGTTGAAAATCGCAAAATTATTACAACAAGCATAATTTTGTCGAAATCTGATTTTTAATTGTAATTTTTAATATTTTCCAATCAGTTTAGCTTAATATTACATTTGCAAATGTGTGATTCAGTAAGCCAAAAAAATATATATACATAACAAAGGTTTCATCGTTTAGGCTAAAATTGATTGTTTTATTCAATATATATTAAACAGTGAATAAAAAAATAGGTCAGGTTTAACCAAAGCAATTGAATCTTTTTTATACGCATTTTTTGTTTATTTTGATGTACTGAATTATTTGCAAACATTAATTTTAATCTAAAATGATGAAAAAATATTGAAAATTGCAATTAAAGATCAGATTTTCTTTCCTATATGATATATAAATAATAAAAATTTATTTAATAGATAACTTGCACAAAGATTTTGTGTTTGTTTTTTATGCTCTTAATTTTATTGTAACTATTGAGTTTATCAGAAAATCTCAACTTTTATTATTTTGATAAGTGACAATTATAATTATTATAAATGTGTACTTCAAACTAACATTTCATATTATTCGTATGGCATTATACATATATATTTATTTATTTTTATTTATTTATTTAACATCGCTAATACATATTTTGATACACAAAATAATAAAATTTTAATAAATCTATTGAAACATCACTGAGATTATCAGGGTTGCATTCTAAAACTTGACTCTATCAACTCCGAGTATCTTTTATCCTTGTTCATTCGATGAACAAAATTAAAATGATACACGTATTTAACAGAGTCGAGTTTTGGAAAGCAACCTAGGCAGAAAATATCAGTCCACAACTTATTAATAAGAATTTATTAATAAATTAATTTGCATACACTACAAAATGTATTCCATTTTATCCCGTGTAAAAAATTACAGACGATTTTCCTGCGACTTGTTTGATTTATGCAAGTCAGGATTTATCCAAAGTAAAATCGAAAATCGATAGTAGTACGCTGTAATCCTCAATTACGTCTGCAACAATATAATTAATTTGTTCGCCAATCGTAAAAACGACACTCGCTCGCAACGTAGTCTTACCGTTAACCAACTCGAACATTTGCATTTTACGGGCGGCTATTCCGTGAAAGAAAGCCCGATGCAGAGATAACGCGGATGAAGCAATCAGAAGCGTGTTTAACAAAACCTGACTCGGCGGACGGCGCGCGGTGAAAATCTCGACGAAGCAACGAGGCCTCAACCAATTACCGCGAATAACTATTCATATCGGCGTGAGTAATCTGCGCTTCTCGTACGCGACGCGACGGAGATGATCAGGATCGTTCTCTGATGCGCGACATTATCATGCATGCAACGGATCGTCCTGTCCAAAGTATTTATTGCTCTCTGACACCGATAGATGCCCGTTTCCAGCTTTCTTCTCCTGCTTCTATCATATTCCCCTGTCGAAGATTGCCAAGTGAATAAAGCAAAATATTTTCTACAAAATTAATGTACGGACGCCATTTTTTCTCTGTTATATAAGTATATACGAATGTGTATATATATATATATATATATAAATGAATAATAATTTAAGGATTTTAACTTACAATATCAGCTAAAAGTATCAACAACAAAATTAACTAAAAAGACTATAATATTAATTAAAAAGTTTTTTACATGAATGCACTAAAAAACTAAATTTTAATAAATATTTGTTTAAATAGTTCTAATTTACTAAATATGAATATTTATTTAATACAAAAATTATTAATTTGATTTAACTATCATTTTATATTGTAAATATTTATTTACTGTAAATAAATGTTTACTTAGTATCAACTATACAAAGAAATACGTATTAAAACTTTATAATTTTTTTTCAATGTACATCTGAAAGTAATCGCAAAAAACAACAAATAATTTGATGTAATAACTTTATGTAATGAAAGAATTATATTTTTCTGTAGTCTTAAATAACTTTTAAATGATTACGGATTAAAATAAACTTTTTTATAACATTTATCAAATGATATTAGTATAGATATATATAAATAAATTTGATTTAATTTGTAATGCTACGATCTTAATAAATAATTACGCAAAATATGATTTTACGTAAGAATCAAGATAAAAAAAATTAAATAACTTATAAATAAGAGAATTTACTCAGAAAAGATTAAGCTGCGCTTTAACAATCTACAAGAAAACGTTTTCGATAATATCGGATAACATGATTATCGAGCGATTAAATCAAATCTTACATCAAATCTTATAAAATTTAATTTTCGCTGTCGTGAAAAAAAATATCGATCCATAAAGTAACAGGAAGCACGCAGTGTCAATACGGTCCTTCGAGGATTACGTTAATTCAACGAGCGTAGATCTCAGAGCTTAGAGTAGAGAGAGGATTTTATACGAGAGAAAAGAAAAGGGTATTAAAGCGGGGATTTATTACATTGACGGTAGAAATGCATTAAATTATATCCAAGCACATTTAATACAGCGGTAATATTTTATACGGGTGTAATTACTCGTAACTGTCTCGGTAGATATTTTCCTAGACACACGTGACCGAAAGCAGCAATTAAAAAAGCGCGGATCTGTGCATCGCGGTGGCCACTAATGACGTCGTTTCGCATTTACAGTTATCGCAGAGCAGTGCAAATGTGAAGGAGAATCAGAGAGAACAGAAAGTAATTTATTAATGTACCATGGCGCGTGCGAGCCGTATGATCCGACTAATTAATTCATTTCTACATCTTTTCTAACAATACTTTAGCGAGCCGCAAACTCGGATTGTATAAATAATATCGCGTAATTACAATAATATCAAGAAAAAATATTTCAAGCAAATATTAATTTTGTATAGCTATTAAATATATTTTATTTTCATAGCAAATATACATTCCATTAAGAATACTAATATTTTAACTTGACATTGCTTCAGTAACACAAAAACGACACAAATTTTCTTTAATAAAATTTTATTGTTAGACGAATGAGAAGTCTTTGTTTTACGGTATGATAAACCTACAATAAAAGCTTTATGCTCGTTTTCACCAATACAGATTATCTTTAATCTCGACTTACTTTTCATCTTTTTAATTCTTGGAGTTAGAAAAAGATGAAAAATAAGTTGAACCAAGATTAAAGTCAATCTATATGTATACTAAAAAAGATGAAAGTGACTTGAATCAAGATTAAAGTTAGTTTATATTGGTAGTAGCTCTTATGTCCTTTTCTATCAATGTGATTTAATTTTAATCTTGGTTCAACTAACTCTTCATTTTTTCTGATTCTAAATTAGAAAAAGATGAAGAGATTATAAAGTTAACCAACATTAGGTAGAAATGGGTATTATTGTTAGTTGCAGAAAGGGA
Source organism: Acromyrmex echinatior (assembly GCF_000204515.1). Next base: position 44,809 of record NW_011627495.1, on the reverse strand, counting down.
CTGTAGGAAAAGAGAGAACGAGAAAACACAGTAGTACCATCGGCGTCATCAATGTCGCGAGGTTGCTCTCTCGATTGCGAGGTGATCTCCGCGTTCTCACTCCGGTCGCTCTGGACCGAGATCGCGAGGCTGCGAGAAGCGACGAGAGGGCACGCGAGAGGCGCGGGGACAACGCGATGGTGCCCTCGCGCTCGGTTTTTCAAACGTGCCTCGGGAGGGCTAGGGGGGGCCTGATTGCGCGGGATTCTCGCTTTGAAGTGGCACCGCCGATGTTCTCGGGCCGTCTCGACTCGTTACCGCTACGGGATCCAGCACTCTCTTTCTTCTTTCCTTCTCTCTTTCTCTTTTTCTCTTTTCCCTTTCACCTTTTCTGATGTACAACTCCCGGTTGTACGCGGAATCGACCGAATTCTAGATTATATTTTTCCAGTTAAGCGTCTAAAAATTACCAATTTATCCTGGGTTTAATAAAAATATGACATTATGGAAATATCTTTATTTGTAAATCTTGAATTAATGGTATTGATATTGGTATTAAAAATAGCGTAAATATCGAGTGACGATGCAGATAATATAGACAAATACAAAAGGCCAAGCTCTTAATTAACCATTTAATTCGCCACTTTTCAATTTGGCGCCCCTTTCTCGTCGTGGATAAGGACAAAAAACCGAACCGTGGTCGGAGCTTTAATCTCTGGTCCTATAGGATATCCGGCACGAAGCAGACTCGGCACTTTTTATCATTCACTTAAGGGACAATTAATTATTGAAACTCACACTATATATATTCGATTCCTGAGTTCTCATTGAGTACATCGCATCGCAAAAGTTATTCCTGCACAGAGGGAAAAGATTTGCTATGAACGCGAAAGGGATTAAAAAATTTAATTGTCAAATTTGTATATTTATATAGTAAACAAATTTACATATTTAACAAATATTTTGTATTTATTGCAAATAATTTTTGTAGCGAGTACGAAAAAGAATAAATATTTGTTACACCTGTAAATAATTTGCGATTCCTTACAAATGGAATTTATCGGTATACTTTTCTAAAATAAAAATAATTGTTTCAATTAGTATAAATCTCACACAAATTACATGAATAATTATTAAAGTTTGTTTACGAATAAAATGAAAAAAAAAAGAATTTTTTAATTTATCATTAACATCACTTTCTTTAAACAAAAATAACTATTTCAATTAATATAAATCGAAATCTTGCAAGAATTACGTGAATGTTTTATAAGATTACAAAGAGACATCACACACGTGAAAAAAACGGACGCAAATGTTTTTTTTTAATTATTTTTAAGTGTTTCTTTCACGTCTCGTAGAAGATGTGAAGGTATATCATCTCGCACGTGCGCTAATTTATTCGTTGCATCTGTGTACATATATATATACACACAAAGACATGTACTCATATAGGCTAATATACTCACACCACGATATCATGGAATCCGCGAATGGTGCTGTCGAGAAGCGACGCAAGAAGATAACGCGCCCTCTGAACATTTCGGATTCCAGCCGTACCGAAGAATAAACCCCCGACCATCTTACCCTTTCCCTCGTTCTTTCCCCTTTTCTGTTGCAATCTCATCGTTTTTTTTTTACTTCTTTCTTTCTCGCGACCTTTGAGTTTCTTGACTCGCCAGATAATTATGTTCCCGATCTCTTATTCTTTGACAAATCTCTCCATAAATGATACATATCTCCTTCTTTCAATACTATTTTTTTCTCTCTCAGATCCCATCTCTTATAATTCCGCTTTACATCTCATCTTGAAACTATTCAATTAAAGGACAAAAATAAAACGCTTAAACTGACTGTGCTTACTGAGTATTCACAAAAAAGTAATTTTAGAAAAGAAGAAAGAATTGGAGGTGAAAGTTATAGAAATATTTTCTAAGAATCCAAGTGTTACAAATTTAGGTTTTTTTCAATTCACAATTTTAAGAGAAACATAAAATTAGTAAATTAAATAGGTGTGATTTTGTGCCAGTTTATCTGCCAGTAATTAATTAAAAATAATAATATAAAACAAAACAAGTTCAGTAATCCATATCACTCTACTACCTTCCTCCCAAAGTCTCAATTCTAATTTGGCCTCCCTTTCTCCCTTTAAATAAAATCCTGAGTATGGTTATGACAAATGATCTTTTTCATGATCCAGAAAAACTGATCTGATTAATACTGCATTTTTTCTTAAATTAAATTTTAATAATTGGCATTCCACTTTAGAATTAATTACTACTGTTTTATTCTCAAAGAAGTACGGTTATACAAGCATAGAATATTAGATAATTTCATGGAAAAAAAACTCTATCACACGATTGCGACAGAATTGTATAAATTTCTAGAGTCTTCGGGGAACACGTAGGGTGGGTGGACCGAACCGGTGCGAGACTGGACAATTACATCGAGGAACAATTACAGGTTGGCACGTCCTCGCGGTCCGCCGTCGCAGCTTTTTCTGCACTCTGAGATTCCAACGACGAAGAACGCCTTACGAGGAAATCTCCTTTCGTGGTACGAGACAGCGAGAGGTACAAACGTGGTAGAAGAGAGGAGGAAGAAAGGCGGGAAGAAAGGCTTCTCGAACTAAATCCCCCGGTACATCTTGGAACCCGAAACACAGCAATTAAACTTCTGCGCTGTAATTTGTTCTCGCATACTGGCAAGAAAAATAGCACTTCGTTCGAATAAATTGACGATCACTCTCTGAATTGTATAAACATTGCAAGTGAAATTAATAAGAGGTTTCATTAAATACAATGTGCTAAGAAAATTTATGAGTCCGATATTTTTTGGATCAATTTTTGATACCTGATTCTCTTCGAAGTGTTCAATTATAAAGATTAACGTAAATTTTCATTTCAAATTTATGTAGATATATAAAATGTGATTATCGTAGTAACACTAATTTGATAATTACAATCTACACATTGACATTACATCTCATATTGTGATATTGTACGTGATCTCTTTACGAGTTAAAAAAAGATTAACGATTTTCGAGTTTTGATTAATGACTTTTCTGTCAACTTAAGTTATTTAATCACTCAAAGACACATTTTAATTAATTAAAAGAGAAATAAAAAATTATATAATATTCGTGTTATCAGCAATTCTACAGTTTTCCGCAACGCAATAACGATCTATCTTGAGTCTTTTCTCATGAAAGATCGTAAACGTTACCACGCCTTTATTGCTACAGAAGATAACGCTGACTAAAGGTTAACGATCAACGGATGCTCGCTTTAAGGATTCATCTCTTGCGATCGTTCAAGCCGATTATCCCGGATAACTTGCGCTATTTTCTTTCGACTTCCGATGAGCCGTTAATTAATCTGTCGAGTGATTAACTGTTATTTTAGATTAAAAAATTTTGTCAGAATTTAATTTTTATTTTTATTATAATTAAAAATATTTTATTAATTTTTTTAATTACGGTATTACTAAAATTAAACATTTAATATTTTAAAATAAAGAAATAATTGCTGAATAGGTAAACATCACATTAAAAATATTTGAAATATAATTCTATTCTTGAAATATAAAATGCAGGACAATATATCTATAGTGTGCAGGGAAACTTAAATATTAGTTACGTGTTTCAAAATTCCGATTAATTTAATAATTAGCAAACATTGAATTAGTACCATTACAGATACATACATTGTTCAAATTTAATATTCCTTGTACGAGGAAATAATTGCCTATTACGTATAGTGTGTAAATCGCAGTGTGAACCGCGAAAATTGCGGAATCTTGAAAATGCGACGCATCGCACGTTTTACAGTTTACACGTTTCGACCACGCACGTACATGTCAATATACGCATAAAAATGATTTTTCTAATAGCGTTTTACGACATCGCGATGTGTAATGTCCTTCCCGTCGGTTATCACCCGGGACTATCATTCGCCAAGAAGCGATGCGTTCATGTGCCTTGAGAAAATCTACCGAAAAAAGTCCGCTTACAAACACGTATCCAATAATTTGCCTGCGTCCTATTCAATTATCCGTAATTAATTTTTGTGATTACGCACACTTCTTGCTATCCCGTTAATCCCCATTGTCACGATTTCATCCGTCGAGTGATCGATCGATCTCGTCTCGATAGCAACCTTGAAGTACCGCAGCGACCTTCGCGAACATAACCATCGTCGTAATAGTAGTGTAAAGTACCAAGTAAAGTCGCAGTTACCTAGAATAATTTACTTAGTGATTTTAAAACGAAATTAATTTGACTTTCTCGTTGCCGAATTAATGTCAAATATTAGAAAAAAGGATATCTCTTTTAAAAAATATTCTGCATTTGTCCAGATAAAAATTTGGTTTTGTTTTTTCGAGATTGATTAGTGGAAGGTTTCATTGTTATACTTTTCTATCATGTTTGTATTTTTACGCAGTATTAATGCTGCTTTTAAATTTTCATAGAACTCTGCTAACAATAAAGTTATTAACGATGAATCACATCATGCTAGGAGATTGGCTTGATTCTGCGATTATCAAGTTGGCAACAGACCAACGTTGCTTGTTCCGAAGTAATGTGAACCAATGTGTTCCGAAGTACTGTGATTATTCCACGTCATTTATTACACAACCGTTTGCAAATTACTTTTACGTTCAATGTAGTTCATTTGATATAGTTGCTTAAAATCATTGACGTCGACCAATTCATCATAACTGAGATTTTTCGTTTCCTCTTACTGTATTGTAGTAACAATCCTTTGAATCAAATAACATATTGTTATTTTTATGTGTATTGAAAATATAATGTATTGTAAATCAATTCATTTTTGTAATTTCAAAGTAAACATCATTTTCATTAACGTATTCCATTCAGTAAATAATAAACTAGATTTAAATCTTTAATACATTTTCTTGAGTTAAATTATTTGATTCCATTGTTTTAGTCAAATTAACAATATATTGCGTAGTAGACTATAGAAATTATTAAAAATAATTCAAATTAGATATAATTTAACATTATAAATTTAACAGTACAACACAAAAACGAAAAGAAGACTCTTACTCTATAAATTTCTTGGAGTGAAATCTCATTCCAAAAGAGTTAAAATACTGCCGTTATTGAAAAAGAGTAAAAAATTTGAACTCTTGAATAAAAGTGGCTGATTTTCACTCTTTTTTAAAGTGAGATTTCACACTTTTGGAATGAGATTCATTTCAAAAAAGGAAGTGAGATTCTTCTTTCCTTTGAAATAAATCTCTTATTCAAAAGTGCAAATTTTTCATTCTTTTTCAGTAGTGACAGTATTTTAATTCTTTTAGAGTGAGATTTCACTCCAAGAAATATATTTAGAGAGTAAGTCTAATTGCTTCAAACGTCTCGCATTAAAAGTGAATTTTGTTCTTTCTTCATGAGAAGAAAGAACAGATTTCTGTACGGCATTAATTTACATCGATTCCTAGGACACTTATTGCTTAATTTATTAGTTATAATTTAAAAGAAGGAGCATTTTCATTTGTAATTTTAGAAAAAAAGCGAAAAAATGCTTAAGTTGATATTTAATCGATAGTGGTCTTATTGTGAGACAAATCGCGTAGAGTAACCACGACTAAGTCTTTTCTAATTGTGATGATGACTTATCGATTTATCGCCATGGATCGAAGAGCCGGAGGTTGTCCCAGGTTCGGCTTTAGGCCGCGGTCCAGAGGTCGCAGGGGTTACGCGTTTCGCCGAGATGCGATGATTGGCGGAATGTTGTGTGCCGTTTTACGAGGCTTCGGGGACACAAACGGAAACACGAGCGTCATCAGGATCGCGAGAAGTGGTGGTATCGGGGAGACGCGACGGGGCCCACGAAGGGCCCGGTACTCGCAGAGAAAGGATAAAGGGAGACGGCGCTGAAAGCGCGCGCGCCGCTGCAGTTATAATTTGATACAACGCGGCTATAAAGAGGATTACGCGCATAGATGGCTATAATTTTCGTGGAAAATAGCGTGGGGCACCCTTTCCACTCCTCACGCGGGCGCCTCACGTCCTTTAGCCTTCCCTCGTCTTTCTTCGCGTCCCTTTCGCAGCCGTTCCTTTCCACTCTTCTTTGGCTCGTACCCCTCGAGCCCCTTGTCTATCTCGGGTCCATGATGGTGCGTTAAATCGAGATTCTTGGTGTACGAATACTCTCGATCCCACGTAGAAAACGCGTTGCGATTTAATACAGTCACGAAAAGGACGGTTTTTTTACTGAAGTATCTAAAAATTTAGCTAGATACAGATCTGAAAATAATTTTATTTGGATTATCAAAATAATTGTAGGATACTCAAACAAACTGGTTACCAAAAGTTTTTTGGTAGAATGTCAAAACTTTTTGCAACATTGCTCATCTTGCTTGAGATTCCAACGTAATCATTTTGATGGTCTAACAAAATTATTTTGAGATCTGCATCTAACTAAATTTTTAGATACTTTAATAAAATTGACTTTCCATAATTTAATAAAATTTTATCAGAATTAGAAATATATTTCTGAAAATTATTTTTGATCAGCAATGCTAGTAAATCTGCAAGTATTTAAAAGACTAAAATGTATGTAATTTATAGATACTATTTTTATAATATTTATAATACTAAGAATTAAAATACCCGATGGTCTGTAAAATTCAAGAAAAGGAAGATGTGTGTCATACAGTTTCTTTTTTTAAAATATATCATATATACATATGTCATAAGTTGCAATAAAATTTTTATGTCAATTACAACGTATGCCAATACAGAAAGAGGATTAAATCTTTTTTTTAAATCTTCTTCGAGTCTTCCTGCGACTGTGGACGAAAGAAAAATTCTGATTTATCCGCACCAAAACATCGGGCTTACAACGTCAATTTTGCACGTCCGTCGGTTCGCCATGGAGGATAATTCGTTATGATCGCTCGCTATTAAAATCCGTCCCAATTAAGGGCTCCGTGCGAGAAGCAAAAGCTGTGAGCAAAGGGTCACACAGCGGAGTGGGACCAGGTCAGAACGATTCAGCTATCGACACGGCTTATTTTCGGGGTCAAGCCATAAGTGACCTGGAAGCTACGGAAGGGGTGGGGGGCGTGGCGGTATAAACAAACCGGCGCGGCGCGGTGATGTTTCGCGAACAACAAATCAAACCGACACCTCGCACCGCCGCCCGGTATAATCAGCTAATTCGCGATAACAACTTAATTCGGGCCTCCGTAGGGCCCCGATCAAACAAAGTGTAACCACTTAATTTAACCTAACGACCGGGGTGGGTGCCCGGCGCACCGCGGAGGTGCGAGAGCCGCCTGCGCACACAGCGTTGTTTGCCGATCGATCACGGGCCCGATCGATTATCGGTCTCGTCGTTACACGGTAATGATCATTGCCCGCACATGTTCACGCCCGGTTTACCAAAATTTGCCTCGATTCACGGGAACATCTCGCGAGTACCAAATCTTACAATTCTACGCTGTATAGCAAAAATCCATTGCAATTTATAGTTAGAAGAAAAATAATAACACTGATCGACAAAAAAATTTTCTCTTCTAAATGCTATAGCAATAAATATTGAAATTTTTTTTTCATTGAACACGATACTGTCATTAGAATTTGCGTAGTGTGTTAGGATTTTGAATAAATTGGGTTAAAATGTGATAAAATGATGTTTTTTTTACAATTTTCAACATTTTTTATGGCAAAACAAAAAATCTTGTTTCTAAATAAAATCTATGGTTTCTAAAAATATATTTCAAATTAATGTTAATTCATGATCGTATGACTTATCTTATTTTCAAATTATGCTTATTTAAATTTTATACTTCTGATGTATAATGTCGCAATTCAAAGAATCACTTTTTTCTCTTTGAAGTGTCAAAAAATAAGTTATTTTTAATTCTCATTTTATCCAAATTTACTTCAAAACTCTGACGTGCTATATTATTATTTTGTCATCATATTCAGTGCGAAAAAATCTTCAGAGCACGTATTGTAATACTTCGATAAAATTAAAATGTAACAAATCAGAGTACATATTATGAAATTATTGGGAATAGATTCCGATTGAAATCATTTATTTCCTAGAATTCTATTATAGTTTCTAGGGAAAATATAATAGAAATAATTCCGATCGTAATCCATTCTGACTTGTTCCATGATAGACACCCAGAATGACATCTCTAATAACAATCGAACAACAATTGTAGTGATAATACTAACAGTAATAATATTGCTAGTAATAACAGTACTAATAACAATGACTATTATATTTACTATTTAACTATTATTATCTTGTTTTGCGTTTCCATTTCTGTAACTATACAAATATTACAACGAATAGCAAAAACAGTTTAAGTTGATTGTAGGGGTACATAAACATAGTAAAAACTTACAGTCCCATAATAAAAATTGCAGTGCACTACGACGGTTCCTCGGGAGGCAAAGAAAATACGTAACGTTGTAAAAGGCTACATTTATCCACCTTCATCGTGCTTCTTCTGCCTTACGAGAGCTCGCCACTCGTGATATATGACTCGGCGAACCCGGACGTATCTTCTGTGAGTATTATGAGCGTCAACAGTCTGATGTACTGTAACCGCTCGGTACATCGGCGCTGCGTGGAATATTTTCACCGGTAAAGAGTAACTTTCCTCGCGAAAACATGATGAAAATTCTTAAAAGATACGAAAGATGGAAGAAAGAAAATTTAACGCACGCACACACGCGCTTGACATAATATTTAACTTAATATTTGCACAATTATGTATCACTTCTGAATACGTGTTATTCATAATTTATCACATAGCGCGAATAGTATTTTACTATACGCATTTTATTTTTACATTGCATAGATTTATTAACGAGGATGACTGTATAAGGATTTAAATAGTCACTTCGCGCCGAATTAAGTCGTGGCACAGACAAAATTTATGCGAATAATTAAATCTTCATCACGTTGATTATGTATCCCTGATCCATCTTAATCGATGTTACAAATGACTTCTGTCTCAACATTTAACTTTTCGAAGATAAATTAGTAAAAATGGGACGTCGCGAATTAAGACGTATACGCTATCTTCTCCTTTTTTTTTTATTAGTACGAAAATTAATCGAATCCGACGGCGTTAAGAACCGACGAAACAGTGATGAAGCGAGTAAGGCTGCAAGGCCGTTGCTCCGGCAATGATTTCACAAGATTGCCGGGCATTAATTAACGCACGGTAGAAATAAAGTGATAACAGTACCTACGTCCAGACAATGATTCATGTTTCTAGCATTGCATCTCCGCCCTGCTACGCGCTGGATGAGTTATACGTAGTCGCAGAAAGGATGACGAGGAAAAAAAGAAGCTCCAGCCGACGATGTAATTATTAACGGCGGTCATTAAGGGATTATCGTGAAAAAAAAGCATGAGACGTTCAATAAATTTGCGACGACCGAAAAAGATAAAGAATTTACTCAAATATATATCTATTGTCAAAATTTTTATTTATTTAAATATTTTTATATTTCGATTTATTTCTTATGGATGTAAATCAAGCTACGTAAAAATGTTGCTAAAATCGCGATAGCTCTACAATTCTTGTTAGCGTTAACGACTTTCTTTGATATTCCTTGGGCAAGTGATATTTAGTAAGCTTTATTCGTGATGTATATATATATATATATATATATATAATCGAAGGATGTATAGTAGCAATGGAAGTCTCGTTAGAGATTTGAAGGCAGCTCTTGTCCTAGTGACTTTTCACTGATTACCTTCGTAATTACCACCTCGACCAGCGTTATCGCAACGTAGAACTATTATTCGAAAATAAGTACAAGATGTGCACGATGTACACGAGACCACACGCTCGTTCGTTCACACCAGCGGCATTCCGTTTGTTAATTTTCCCCCGTATGTAAAATCGATTAAGGGTATGTCCTGCTTGGTGATTTGCGACGAAAGACAGTGTAAGGTCGACGCGCTTAACTGACGGATTAACTATTGCGATAACTCCATAATTTATTTCGACGCAGGTGCGCGCTGTATCTTGTCCGAAACAAGATATATTTTCCCCATTCCTCTTTCTCTCTGTTTCCCTCACTCTTCCTTTACTTTCTTATTACTTTCTTGCGTTACTTGACTCGTCATGTATCCACGATGTTTGGTTCTTAGAGGAAAGTATATGTGAAACTTGATTTTATATACAGTAAAGTACTTTGTAAAAACGAGTAACAAAATTCAACAATTTTAATAACGAGTTAACTAATCAGAGCAAACACAATTTTACAAATAATGAAACATAATATTACAAGAAAAGAACGAGTTTACTGAAGTATCTAAAAATTTAGGGATACAAATCCAATAATAATTTTGGTAGACGATCAAAATAATTGTGTAGAACGCTTAACCGTGAATGACAATACAGCGAAAGAGTTGTAACATTCTAACAAGTAATTTAACCAATCTACATATTTATTTTGATGGTTCATACAAGATTATTTTCAGATTTGTATTTAGACAAATTTTTAGCAAAACTTTAATAAAACCGTTTTTTTCCATGTATACATATTGATATATGTATATCTTGCATGATGTTTAATTTGTAATTGTAACGAATCCTTAGATATTTTCCTAATTTATAAATAGTATAATGATTTAAAAAATAATTTTATATTTCACAATCTTATCATTCACATAATTTTGTTCTATTCACGTAGGTTAATTATCGTATTATATTTAATTTAATTTAATTAATCGTATATTCTTATAGAATTACATCAAAATATACGTAAGTATGAGAATATACAAAAGGTGAAGTATCAGCAGTGCTGCTGCTATAAAGCTTACTAGACAAATCTCATATAATATAATGATGGACTGAGATGATATATTATGGTTAACGATACTACTATCATCTTGAAGAATTTAACAGTTGCGTATAAGAAACAGACATCAGCACAAAATATCTTATTCACACAGAAGAAGAAAAACGCACGAATAATAAAGCAGTATAAAATAAAAAGAAAAGGGAAATACAAAATATGCAACAGAGTATGCAACATTCAAATGTTGCAGTTTTTTATACAGGTCCTAAAATTTGAGGATAACATTATTGCTTGTAAAATTTTATGAAATTGTAGCTTGTGAAAACTTCATGAATTAAGTAATAAAAGTGTGAGCCATTTTTTTCTGTGAAATAGTTTTGTAAGTATAAACGTTTAAAGTATGATTAATCATAAGCATTAGTTAAAAAGTCATCTGTCCATGTGATGTGCGTGCACTAATATTAAATATAAAACACTGCATACATCTTACGAACAGAGAATTTTTTACCCTTTAAGTAGGCAGGTGAAGTGTTTGGAACAAATCAAGTTTATATTTATAGTTATATTTTTTATTAGCATGTATAGAGTTAAATTTATATTATTTGTACTCTTATGAGAGAGAGAAAGAGAGAGAAAGAAAAAAAGATATAAATAATAAACTTCTGAATATTTTCCTTTTCCAGAATAAGATTTTTAAAAAAATCATGCGTGGGATGCCATTTTCACTTACCTACTTAAAAACTTTAATCAAAGTTTATGATTAGTCAAACTTTAAACGTTTATACTTAAAAAAACAATTTTTCGAAAAAAAGAATGCCTTACATTCTATTACTTAATTTTTCACGAAGTTTTACGCTGCAATAATATTACCTTCGAATTTTGGGACACTCTGTATAGTCGAAAATTTTAAAATTTTTATAATAAAAAACTTTAGTAGGTTCCAAGGTTCCATATAATGTTAAAAAATATGTATTCTTGTAACGAATTAATTATGCATATGAATAAATTAATATAACAAAGAAATTTAGTTGGTTCCAAAGATCCATATAATGTTAAAAAATATGTATTCTTGTAACAGATTAATTGTGCATGTGAATAAATTAATATAACAAAGAAATCTCTTGAAACGATAAAAAAATAAGTACAACAAAAAATATATGTAATTTTTATATATTGTATATTGTTCTTTGATTTTTTCGTCAGTCGTTCATCAAATTCGTATTGCTGATTCATACCAAGAAAGCGAAAATTTAACATCTTTCCTGATATGAAAATAAAACTGAAACGATGTGTGTGTACGAGATCCGTGCGCATAGATCATACTTCGAGCATGAGCGGGGAGGAACGTGGTGCAAAATAATACCTACGTGCATGACCACGAAGGCATTGTTCCGATGACTTATGGAAGGCGGCTATACATCGCGAAATATCCCGCAATAATACACGCGCTTACGGCTTACACCAAACCGCAGTGAAATATCGGCAGCATTAATGACCCTCGTAAAGCCCCTCGCATTTGTTAATGGCGCATTCCTGTAAACGCGCTCTACTTCGTCTCCTCGAACGAAGACACTCATCACTTTGAACAATCGGCCCGTTTCTAAGGCGAGGGTTAAGCGTAAAAATAAATATAAAGAAAATAATAAAGAAATATTAAGAAAATTAATTACGAGCATACAACTTAGAATAAATATCTTACGATTGACAGATAGAATATCGATGACGAAGATAACTTAAGAAGCCATTCAGGAGCACTATCGAATTATCATTGGAAAGATCATGTGCGGCATGACGCTGCGGAAAGCGGACGTCCCGTTACTTACCAATAATTATTTAGATAAGTCGAGCTGTCACGCTTTTCTGTACCTAAAGGATACATAGGCAATTAAGGATAGTTCGAGGGGCGATTAGGGCAACGGCTCAAATGATTCTCGCAGATTACGGATAGACCGCGTGTGCGATGCAAAAGCAGTCGCATAGCTGATATCCACGACCGTTATTGTCAAAGATGCCGTTACGAACGTCTTTCTTTTCCGAATGGAGCGCGCGAGAGAAACTCTATAAATCACCCTTCCCGTAATCTCTCTTTTCTCTCTCTTCGTTATTCATTAAAAATATAATTTCGCCGGAGCTTCATCTGCGAAATCTGGTCATACACGTTTTTATACAAGACTAAGTTTACGCGAAAAATTACGCGAAGTAAAAGAGTTAATAAAACAGCTCTATGATATAGTAACTTTCTGTTGTCTTCACAATATTGAATTTATTTTTTATTCCTGCACTAGATAGTCCTAAAACTTTCTTTCTCGCTTTCACGAAATATCAAATATGTACCTTATTTTAAGTTGCAAAAGCCTATACACTAATTCAGCCATAGAAAACAAATCTGTAGCCACTGTTCGACATCATGGCATTACAACCAAACTAAATGAGCAATGAAATAATAAAAGCATATGAGTGTAAAACGCGGTAATTGGGGCGTATTCAATATTGTATATTGTTCCTTGCTAACAAATATAAATTTCATATGTTTCAACTCTTTTTTGAGTCTTCATCAGCCAGATGCGTTCAACATAATTGTTGAATTAAAGTCACTTCATCCTAACTGGAAGCCACCACTGGATTGATAGATTCAAAGTGATCGAATCCTCCTATAATGATAAATCATTTCCTATTTTATTTTAAAATTGAAGATTGATTCTTGTTCTAATTTTTTTAATCATGAACTATCACACGACATTTTACAGAATTTTAACATCAACGTTGGACTCGTTCACTTTGGATCTATCAATCCAGGAATGACTTCCAGTTAGGATGAAATGACTTTAACTCAATCAATTATATTAAACGCATCTCACTGATGAAGACTCAAAAAAGAGTTGAAACGTTCGAAATTTATATTCATTAATAAAGAACAATATACAATATTGATACAATAGTATTACGCATCAATTATCACGTTTTACTCATACGCCTTTATTATTTTATTGTTTAATTTTGAGAATCACAGAGATTTATTAAATAATATATACAATTTATTAAATAAGCAATGTATTAATTACAAAATAATTTTCTTGAAAAATGGATTCAATTTTTTTTAATTTCGACTTTTATTCACTGTACGAATTTAATACAATAAATCTGTTTGTTAAAATCAAAGACGTCTTATATGTTCGTCGACATCCGAAAGAAAGACATAGATACTCTTCGAGTTATTCATATTATCTAATATCTATAATAGTAAGAAATCGCTGATTTCTCTAATTATATTGTCATATTCCGGCGTGGAGAACCCTGGAACTATAATTCATTAACACTCATCCACGTATAGTTTCTTGGTGGGTTTAACTGTGACACCGGGGATGGCTTCCTCGGTTTCACGCGGATAAGCTACGCGCGATTAAGAATAATTACGGCCTTTAAACAACGTTCCCGGTGATGTCTGGCGATGCTTATAGGTCCGCGTGTAAGTCCACCGGTAAGAAAGCAGTCGCCTAACTCAGGATCGTAACTGGCGAGATAGTAAAAACGCTTGAATCAAAATCTGATGGTTCTATCGATTTAAGTCACTTTGATAATTATAATTACTCTAGTCTACAATTAATGCGCTCTTTGCTTCTCCTGTTCTTGCTTTTACCTAATGTTTTCCATTGCTTTCTCCTTTTCGTGTTTGCAGTCTCTTCTGAAGTTCGTCAACTTTTATCTTAGGCGACATAACGAAGAAATAGAATATAAGATATAAAAAAGCGAGAGATAGAAAATGGTAATAAGTAAGAAGCAAAGTTTACAAAGTAGATTAATCTTTTATCGTAGCTAGACATATTAAAGCAAAAAACTTCTTCAATAATCAATAAATATAATCGCAATAATTACATCAGTAAATTAGATGCAGATAATTAATTAAAAGGTACAATAAAAATTAAGCTACACTGAAAAAAAATTTACTCTATTTTATTTAATCTTTGAATAGTACTAATAAATTATTTACTCACAGTAAATTAATATAATATTTATTCAAAATAAAAGATTATATTTAAAATAAATAAATATATATTTATTTTTAATAAATATTTTGTTAGTACTATTCAAACAAATATTTACTAAAATGCAGCCGAAATTTTTTTCAGTGTACTTTTTCTTTTTTTCGCGTCTAAGAAATATTTTCAATTAAATCATTCCTATAAGAAAATTCTGCCATTTCCGATGTTATCCGCGAACGAGACTCAACTTCCCAAGCCGGTCCTGACTATAATTAATAACAGCGACTGTTGTTGTCAAAGCGAGAGCCACCGTGAAGTGTCCCCGCGGTGGATGAAGAGACGTACAACGGAATAAATTAATCCTTATGTTGCATGACCGGCTGCGACGAGCATGAAACTAGATTTGCCATCGCGAGGAACACAATATACGCGAATCTTTTATTGCGCATTTGTCCGCGATTATTCCCCTACATTCGACACAGCGGAGCGAATTATTCGGTAAGCTAATTCGCATCCGCGGTGGTCCTGATTTTTTTTACCGATAATCGTCATTTGACGGCATACACACGAATATACGTGATAGAAAAAGACAAATTCGAAAAGAAAAGAATAAGAATCGTAAATTTCAGCGTAGCAAACTTTGAAGTTCGGAAATAATTCTCGTATTCGTACACGAAAAGAATGATTTTGCTGAAATATCTAAAAATTTAGTTAGATATAGATCTGAAAATAATTTTGTTGGACCATCAAAATAATTAAAATAAAATTAGTACGAATCTCAACCATGAGCAATGCTGCAAAATATTCTGATATTCCAGTAACCATTTTATGTATCCTACGTAATTATTTTGACAGTCGTATTATTATTTTCAAATCTGTAGCCAGTTAAATTTTTAGATACCTCGACAAAATCAGTCTTCCTACTAATTATTTTAATGATCCAACAAAATTATTTTTAGATCATATCTAGCTAAATTTTTAGATACTTTAGCAAAATTGTTCTTTACGTATATTACGATACCCGTTTACATATTCATAATCAAAGAATTAATCCGTAAAGAACATTTGAAAATTATACGGGCAGCCAAACTTCTTAATTAACTTAAGTATTATCACGATACAGTCAGAGAAAAGTTTTTCTTTAATTTAAAAAAAATTTGTTTAAATCAAAAATTGGTTTCTTTGATTTCAACATCATTTCTTGAAATCAAATAAATTTTTCTTTGATTTGAATGACATTGTTCTATATCAAGTAAATTTTTATTTTCCTCATTTTCACTTCAACTTAAAAAAAAAATCAACGAAAGAAATAATTTCTTCAATTTAAACATAATTTTTCTCTGCATAGTGTATAGATAAACTTTTGAATTTACAAAATCTAATTTGATATGGTATTTGTTATTTATTTACATCATAAGCATATCATGTAAGATAAATATATATTAATGGATAATTAAGAAATTGCACGATGAAATCATTTTTTTAAGCTTACTAAACATAAAAATTTTAGTTTATTATAGATGCCTAGTAAGAATGGATGTTTTCTGAAACTAAATCCATTATTAAATATGTTATTTGCAGTATAAAACTAAATAAAGTTTAACTAATAACACATGATATTGTCGTGTAATTGAATGTGTGCGATTTTGTCCATAGTGCAACAGTATTGCATGGTATACCCGATAATCTCTCTCCACTTAAAATTGCACAACTCGAGATCGCTGCGTGTGGATATCGAAACCATAAATTGCAGTGCGGCCGTAGCGCGCGCTTAGACACGTGCTCTCATGTACGCACTATTCATAGTATAACGCCCATCCGTAGCACGCGAAGACTTCTAATCGTATCGTCTGCTCCCGAGCGATTCCTGAACCCAAGCCGGACGGAATTAACCCTCCATCCTTTGGCGAACGCTCGTCACCTCGACCGCACACGGCTGCCCATCCTTAAACAAACAAAATGTAATGTCGCGAGCCGAAGAAGAACGCGAGATGATCGAAGTGGGACGAGACACGAGGTGAGCCGTGAGGCGGCGAATGAAACGCACCAGGAATTACGGTAGATCTGTGTGCCGTGTGTATCAAGAATTATCTCGGAAACCACCGTGACGACGGCCCGCCAAATACAAGGAGGACGAAACCGCACGCGGGACGCGTGACGAGACCGAAAAAGGAACGACGAGGCGTGAGAGCCGATTCGGTGAGGATGAGAGGACGAAGAAGAGGAGGAACGAGAGAAGAAGAGAGCAAAATGGGAATAAGAACGATAAAGACGACGAAAGGAAGAAAGGAGAGAGAGAGACAGAGAGAGAGAGAAAGATTCCTCTTAGTCGCCCTTAGTCCAGGGTGTCGAGTGATACTGCCATATTATTATCCCCATCTAATGCCGGCGGCATTGTGCCGGAGCGAAGAGTAGTGTGCCCGGAATGAAAGGAAGCGTGCTCGTTGAAATAAGATAGACGGTGGCACGGTAGCGAGAATTAGGAGGAGGAGGCCGCAAAAGGCTTGCAGAAAAATGGAAACGCTCACGAGCGACGCATCGACGATGCCAGTTCCTTTTCAGCGATCGGCACTTCTCTCTATTCACTGTGTCATTGGCCATTCTTTCTCATTGCCTTCTGCACCATTGGCGAGAGAGCCTCTAATTTGTGCGCCATCAAAAAATTGAATATTACTAGCATTCGTTATAAATTCAGATGAGTATCCATTGTCGGTAGCGAATGGCTAGGGAAAAAGGAGTAAAAGGGGGAGAAGAAGGAAGAGAAGAAAGAAGAAATGGGACAACCGGCCGAAGGGAAGACGTTTACGCAATTCTTTTAGGTGAGCGAACCCCTGAATCCCAGGGGGACTCCGTTGTCGTGATTTGCCGCTTAGGACAGCGGGATTTGTAAAACTCGAAACCCCGAGCCAATTCTTAGAGAGCCTTTGTAACTATTGATTTGTCTGCGTTCCTACAATTGTACAAAGTTGCAACGCTACAATAGTAATCGTCATCGCCTCGACACGATGCCGTAATTAAGCGCTCGTGACCGCTAGGGACGAGAAGCCCCGAGACGATCGCAGAAGAATACGAGAAGCGGTCATAAGGCGCTTATACCATTTTTAGTTTGAATTGTAGACGTTGATTGGTCTCTCTGCGTTTCTATCGTCGGAGTTGCGGTGGACGGTGAACAATGGACAAACGCAACAGTCTCCGAATATTGGACGTTGAAGTCAAAACTGATACAACTGAACGATCCGAGTGCGCTTTAAACCGGTTTGCAACAAAAGTCACACGCGCGAGAAGTGTTGCGACGGCTAGAATAGATCTCTCGGAAATAAAGTAAAGGTAGATAGATAGATAGATAGATTGATTGATAAAGCGTGTATTGATATTCTAGGCATCTACAAGCCTTCTAAGGATATAAAGCATAGCTAATAAAAAATAAGGAAAAAAAGTGAGAATTTACAAACCTGACACTAACATAATGCACTAACATAGTGCAAAAATTTTAACAAAAACTAAGTATGATACAAAATTAAGACGGCAAGTTTCTTCAAATAGATGACGCGATAGTACGAAAGTTTGATAAGAGAACAGAATACTCTGTTAGATATATATTATAAAAGGAGCAATGGTAATCCAATCTCTTTAAATTAAATAATATTTTGTTATTTTTAACTTCCTGCATGTATGTCAAAATGTAAATTAATTTCTGTGGTTAGTTTCATGACAGAGTCTATATAAATGTATGCATAATAAATAAGAAATTTGTTTCACTTAATAATACACACAAATTTTACATACTACCTTCCAGCTTACATTGGTTTCAATTTTTTACCTAAATTGAATTAAATTTGTGTCAAATATAATACATTTTCTTGAAGTAAATTGTTTAACTTAACTTAATTGTTTTAGTCAAATTAGTGACATATTGAGTAAGAACAGTAATGATCTATAAAAATAACTTAAATTGAGCATAATTTGACATTATGAATTTATTTAGTATATACCAATTCAGGTAATAAGTTTTCATGAGTTAATAATACTAATGATAATACGTGATCAGTTTGGCGAAGGACAAAAAATGTATGTATACGTACAAGTAATAAGGACTAATTTACACATGTAAAGATACGTTGAATATAATGTCTGTTCTACAATAGCAGTAAGTGCAACTCAGACTATGCATTGAAGATTGAGATTAAAGATTAAAGATTGAAATTTCACCAATAAGAACAATGAAATTTTGGCTCCTTTTGTCCTGATTGGTCAAACTTCAATCTTTCAATCTCATTCTTCAATGCAGTAGTCTGATCCGGCCTAAGTGATTGTAGTTGTAAGAATTGATCAATCACGGTCAAATATTCTCCTCACATTCGATTTGACTGGTCAATACTTTACAACTACGCTTACTATTGTAGAATAGGTTTAAGATTCGCAACTATGAATTGAAATCGAACCGAAAACTCAGCACGAAAACCGATTCAAATTCGAACTTGACGTACGATCCGCTCGGAAATGGCTGTCGTCGGGAGGCCGCGTCCCGATAAATCTTTCAGCTTTTTAACCGCGGATGGACTTGTCGTTCGCGTATAAACGCATCGTTTTCATCAATATTTATGTCGCGAGGGGGACGGCGGGACCAATTGGACTTCTCCGAGTCAGGATTGAGAGACGTCGCTGTCATGGTCGACTTTGCCGGAGTCTCACGAAGTCTCGGCGACTCGCGGCTCCGATAATAAAGATATCCATTATGCTCGCCGCGGCTTTTTCCCCGGGCGGAACGAGCGTTCTGTGTGTTTTGCTGTTCCCCGTGTCTCTTCCCTGGATGTTTCTGTGTGTGCATGTGTCTGTTGTCTGCCTCCGCCATTCGTTCCAGCTTCCGCCGTGCGAGCGGGATTTGCGATTTACGCGCGTTGACGATCTCGCCCGGAAAGGCGATTAAAATGCAATCGACGAAAGGAACGCGGTCACGGCAGGATAATGACAGAATCCTGGATGAAATAGGATTTCCCGTCGTAAATGTATATGTTTCCTAAATCATAATAAGAGATTCAGGATCCAAATAATAAATGATGATCATAATGACCTGAAACATAACATAAAGACCTACCCCAATGCATCTTTCTGTTCTGTACGTTACTAATTTTTTTTTTACTTCTGTATCTCTAATTATTAGAATTATAAAAAGATAAAGATAAAGTAAATTGAACTGAAGTATTTTCTTACGTTGTTTCATAAGACAATAAATTCAACAGAAAAAGCAGCTTTACAACTGTTGTAAGATTCTTTAATATAATTAATGTCCACTTTCACCACTGAAGATTAACTTTAATTTTGGTTCAATTTAGTCTTTATCTTTTTATAATTCTAATAATTAGAGAAAGATAAGCAGTAAGTTAAATTGAGATTAAAGTTAATAAATTTATTGATGGAATCAAACCTAAGGGCTAATAAATTTAAGATTTATTAATTACTTTATACATTTAGGTGCCACCAATATAAAATTAACTTCAATCTCGATTTAATTATTTTTTTCTAGTTGTTAAAATTAAAAAAATTGAACCGACATTAAAATTAATTGGAGTCATCTTATATTCCGAGTCTTAGATTCAATGAAAAAGAATTAATTAAGAATAATATCCAATCGTATTACAAAATCTTATAAAACTTGTAAAACTGTTTTTTTTTCTTTTTAATGTAACTTATAAAGGTGTCTCCAGACGATATGGCTAACGTATATGCCAATTTTGCGTAGATTTGCTAAATATTGACTACATTCAACATGGATAATTATGTATGACGTACATTGTATGCCATGTATGTGCATGATATTTGTTAATATTGGCATAAGTTGGCCATATCGTCTGAAGGCGCCTTAAGATTATTTGTTAAGGATTTAAAAGTTACAAATTACAGTAAGGATTCGTTATTTTATACATGTATGAAAAAATATGCAAAGAATTATATCGCGAGCCACTAAAGCCTACTTCGATGTAAAAGACTGCATAAGAAGATTAAAAGTACGGCAAACGATTCTACTTTTATTTACAGTGCGTCATTATACATCATTCTATGCGGCGTTTCGCAAAACCGATGCTACAACCGGTTTTGACGCGTGGCGCGTGAAGGCTCGTCACTTCACACTCGAATTATTTAGGATTTTATTCCGCCTAATTCAGTAGTAACGGGCAAGAAGACTATTTCGGTGACATGAACGACGGAGAAACGACGGAGAAACGACAGCGTGAGCCGAATGACGACCATTAAGAGAGTATCATTGATATCGATTACGATGCCGCCGATCTCGACAAGTATGTTTTCTTATGACGAAGTCCCGCAAACGACCAAGTCTTGCACGGACCTTTATTGGATTTAGTTCTTTAATAATTTTATCAAAAACCGTTGCGAAAGAAAACCATCCATTGCGGCATTCCGCAATGATGGCTCTACATACGAATCGTCATAATTCCATAATCGTCACGGTTGAATTCTATAAATAATCGCGTCACTTTGATTGTATAGAAATATGTATGCATAAATATATAACAAATAATAAATATATGTGTAAACAAAGAAAGTTACATTTAGTCAATGCGAATCTTAATGCCACATAATATTTTTGTGAAAATTTTTACGATTTCTGATTCAAGTAAATCACTCGTCGATTATTTATTGATTTTGAAACACAGTCTCAAACTGAAATTAGAGCGTAATATTATAAGTTAATTGACGAGCAATTTAATATTACTGCATATTACTGATGCTAATAAATTATTTTCAAACAAAATTATTTATACATATTCCAGTTTTAGTTGGACCTATATTTCAAAGCCGACAAATAATCGGCGCGCAGATTGTTTAAATCTGGAAATTGTAAAAATTTACACATATTTTTAGACATCAATATCCGCCTGGATAAAAAGAACGGCTTTGCTGAAGTATCAAAAAATTTAGTTAAATTCAGATCTGAAAATTAAGAATGCAACCGAAATATTCGGCTGGTCTGGTTATATTTTAATATCCGGTTTATATTTTAATATTCAATACTGAATATTTGCCAAATATCAATATAATATTTCTAAAAAATATATTAGTGATAATAACAATTTTTTAAAGTATTCGCATTATGATACACGTCATTTCAATATAAAATTTAGGCTTCACATAGAATTCTACGAATTTTTTCAGAATTTTTTATCAACTTTTTAGTACTGCATTTTCTCATTTTTACATGAGAAAATACGATATTAAAAAATTCTGAAAAATTTCTAAAAAAATTCTTAGAGCACTATGAGAAGAAAATAAACAATTTTTATCTCTTGCAGTTTTTTTGTAAAGTTGATAATATTTGAGTAAAAAATTATTGAAGATTTTCGACAATTTTTAGCAATTAATACCTTGTTAAGCAATTGATATCTTATTAAATTGCAAAATGATAGAGGACTTTTCTTCTCTGTTCAGTCCATTCTGTCCCTATGTAAAAGATTTATTTTCCAAACACTCTGTATATATGTGTATATATATATATATATAATGCGGAAATCAGATACTAGCAGATATCTGGTTACATTCCTATTAAAAATAATTTTATTGAACCAAAATAATTATGTAGAATGCTCATTTTGCTAGAATGTTAAAGTTTTTACTCATCATATTCAAGATTCTCGCGTCTTATTTCAATAGTTCAACAAAATTATTTTCGAATTTGTATCTAACTACATTTTTTTTAGATATTTCAATAACCATTTTTCTTCAGTAAAAACATTTCTTTCTGTGCGAATTTATCATAAATTAAAATCCACGGGGATTAGGCTACACACACACATATATACATATATATATATGTATGTATGTGTGTGTGTGTGTATGTGTGTTTATATAGATACATATATATACACAGGGTATTTGGAAAATAATGATTTCGCATAGGGGCAGAATGGACTAAACTGAGAAGAAAAGTCCTCTACTATTTTACAATTTTCTCAATATTAGTTGCTAAAGATATTAATTGCAATGCGGGGCCATTATCAGAAAATAAAGTCGCATTCCGCACGTGAATGCTGTAACTTCCGAAAAATTACAAGATTAGCACCTTATTTTCGCACGTGGATACACTCGCTCAAGCTGCAACAGAGATCGAAGGATCGAGTGAAGACATTTTCGTCATTGTGACGAATGCTGAGAGGCGTGATTCCGAAAGAATCGTCTCCTCAAGTCCCACGGATATGTAACCGATCGCGGGACTACGGTTAGACTTCATACTATTTATCGATACGTATATCTCCAGATCACGGGACGTTTCTTTGCGTTGCAGCACATAAACATCGTCGCTTTTGGTGGCGGGAACGAGAAACCCGACTCGATATACTTATATAGCGTATAAACGCCTCCGTTCATCGTATAATCTTTCTCTCTCTCTCTGTTATCCCGAGTCCTTTCCCACCAGTCATTGGTTCGCGGTTGATGGTTTTTGCCTGGGCACCGTCCTCGATACTATGTTATACGTGCTCCGATAATTAAGACGTTTTCATCTGAAGTTGACGTTTGCGGTGACGTGTGCACACGAGTCCATATCCGACGGGCGTTTCGACGGCGGCGAGGAAAAAAGCTAATCGTTATGCATCGTGTCGATAATTAATAGTGTATATGATCGAAGATCGCGTTCCTGGAAGAAGAAGGAGGGGGCGCAGGATTGCTGACAAAAAGTGCGAATATCCACGCGGGGTAAGATTTATCGACATCCGATGAGAATCAAAGAAAACCGTTGACCATTTTTAGACGTCCCGCGCGTAATTGGACACGAGGATATTAACCATACACTTAGGGGGGCAGTTTTGCGAGGAATGGTTTGGGACGAATTAAAAATCTTTCAGTTTGATTGTATGTCTCTGTAAAAAAATGTTATAAGTTTAGCAATTTGCCAACAAATTTGATATTATATTAATTGTATTTGTATTAAACTCATATTTTGCCAAAGTAAAGTCTGTGGACATAATTTGACAGCTGATTGCCAAGGAAAAATGAGTATTATATCTGTTATCTTATAATAAATCACATATAATAGTGTCATTTTTATTTAAATGATTTATTCTATTTAAATGTTTACGAAATGACAAATTCTACTTATTGTTTCTGATCGCTTATTATCATTTCAAATATATATTATATATATATATTGTTATACTTTTGCTAACATGCATTTAGCATAAACAACAGCTTTGCAGTTGTATGTACATTTGAATCCAGAGAGGAACTAAGGATAAAATTAATCATATTAAAGAATTTTATAACAATTGCAAAGCTTTCTAAATACAATTATTGTATAATCAGTTCTTATATTCAAGACCGTCTGCCTTGAGACCGTCGCCTTTCACGAACCAATCAGAGAACCTCACACCTCACACTCGTTCGACTGTAACAGGGGAATACTCGTCTGTAGTTGGTTAGTTCTTACATTCTGATCCGGATTAAACCCTCGATGGAAACTAGACTATTAAAGCGATAGATCTGATTAGCTGCCTAAAACACATGATTTATGCCCGTTTCCACTAATGTAGATTAACCTTTCCTAAATATGACGGAACCAATAAAAAATCATTACTCAATGACTTAACTTTTAAGGCTTAAACACTATAGGCACAGGCAATAGGCATAGACAACAGGGAATAACGAGCCATTCAATCAGAACTCTAGGATATAACATCGAACTTACACACCAGAATCTGATTGGCTTGTTATTCCCTGTTGCCTGTGCTGTTATGTTTAAGCCTTTACTAGAAACAAACTCTACACCGCCGCCTCTTGGCGCCACCTTCGATTTTAACGTGCGGCTTGAATTCTGTTCTAAAGTCCGCTCTCGAGTCTTGTTGCCATTAGCAATGACGAGAGACGTGGATGGACGAGCGGCGCTCGACGTTCGGATGAATTTCGGATAAAGACGCGTGGTCAGTTTGACAATATGCCGAGTTTACGTGCGATTTGCGGTGTCTAGCATGTAACGCGAGAGCAAGAATGATGATCGCGTTGCAATTACTGCTGACGGATACTGCGGAAATGCACGACTCCGAAATGCCATCCACGCTGCCATCTTGAATCAGCTGTCAAGCAGACGATACGCAGGTATGGGCACACTTCCGAAAAGTTCTAACATCTAATTATCATAATTGTGTTGGCGATTCGTGCAAGAAATCGACATTGCTAAAACCTCGTTCAATTTTTTTTATCAGAAATACTTTTGCTACTATTTGATATCCTATTTTCAGTTCTGAAGAATGCGTGCATATAAATAATATTACAATATGACAATTTTGAGAATAATTACACAAAAAAGGCAAATAAGTCGCCAAATGACAGAAGAATTTGTTAGAAAGATAATCGATTGTAAGGAACACTCTGATGTACTAGTTATGTTATTATATATTTTTGTAGAGAAATAATTGGCAATGAATTTATAATCTAAAGCGTATATGTTTTTATAACATGAATTTATAATTTAAAGTGTATATGTTACGAAAAAAATATTCGCGAAGAGAGTGAAACGCATTATTAATTTTGCAACACAATTTTTATCAGATTTAATGTTTTGCACATATAATTTACAAACAAACTATTTACAATATTTTATCGTATGATTTCAGCGTTTAACGCATTATTTGAACTCTGGTGGGACATGGAAATATCTGAAGACGGTGTACAAATAAGAAATCAGCCGGCAGACTTGCTCTCAGTGTACAATAAGCAGAAGAATGATGAACCCGAAGCCGATCTTAATGAAGTCGAGATAATTACGTCGGCGGGACATTTTTGTGCTATCGAGATCAGAGAGTCCAAGAACTACAATGAGAAATCAATCGACAAGGACCAGAGTGAGGCAAATGAATCAAACGCTTCAGAATCCACTTTAGAAAATATACAGCATACTGAGAACGGTGCTATTACTAATGTATTAACCGATCCAATTTATTTAGACACCTTAGACTCCGATTCCATAAATATCGAGTTTCAGAAACAGCCAAACACAACAGAAGTGTTTATTCGAAACGATGAGCACATACAAACGACCAATTACAATATATCTACAGTAACGATACCGAATGAACTCTTAGACGGGCTCAACATCAATATAAAAAAAGAAGATGATGAGGATCACGGTACATTGTACACTGCAGAATGGTTATGCGATGGCAATAACGACGCCAATATACGACTGAGGATCTTAAAGGATGCTAAACAGAACATACAAATTCCCGTTGATGTCGACACCAGCGATGTGATCGCGCTAGCAAAACGTAAGAGCCAATTAACAGATGATAAAGATAGTCTTGAACAGGAAAAGATTAAAGTATCCAGAAGATCAAAGAAACACGTCAGGCTAAAGTCCGCCGCGCATCATCAAGACTACAGGGAAAGATTGAGAAAAAAGGCTGAGTGTATGAGAGAGAAACGGAAAAAGTTATACGAGCAAGAGAGCGAGGAGCAACGTTTGCAGAGATTGGCAAAGGAAGCGGCGAAGAGACGCGAGATGAGAATGTATTACGAGACGCCGGAGCAACGGAGAAAACGACTCGACGCTGAAGCAGCAAGAAAAAGAGAATACAGAATGTACAATGAGACACCGGAAGATAGGAGAAAGCGACTGGATCGCGAGGCCGAGAGAAGGAGAATTAAGAGATTGTCATTGTACGCAAACGAAACACCAGAACAGAGAAGGGAAAGATTGAATAAAGAGTCAGCAAAGAGACGAGAGGCCCGATTGAATCAATATGCTAAAGAAACAGAGGAGGAAAGGAAGGAAAGATTACGAAGGGACGCACTGAGAGCCAGGGAAATGAGATTCACGAGATCCGCCATCGAAACGGAAGAGGAGCGTAGGCAAAGGTTAGTAAAGGATGCCCTTAGAAAGAGGGAGGTAAGGATGCATGGGGGCCATTCGGTGAACAATAATTTTACGGAACTCCAAACCGTTCGCAATTTTCAAGAATTGAACGATGTGCAGATAAGGGACAATCCTGAAAATCAATTGGACGGCCATTATCTGAGCAACTGGATGATGTGGTTTCAAAATACATTGACACAACCGGTTCACAATAGAGAGCAGGTCGCAGAGCCGCAACCGCAGCATAATAGATAACTTGTGTTTTCCGTCATGAGAATACTTTGAAGACTTTTATATGTGAACGGTACTGATAATAGAGACCAATCTGGATATGCTTTATATATGCTTCCCATACAATTTTTGGACGTGGAGCGACACAAAAAATCGTAACGACACAATTACCATTACGCCAATTACTATTAATAACATTACGAGATTTACAATAGCAATAGCTAAGAGAGTTATAAATTCGTGTTAGAAACACTATTTTATAATATTTATAAACGCGAAAGAGCAAACATAATTATGCTATCTTGTCAATATAAAAGGAAATCGTATACTTGTTCGCATTTTATCAAAATGTTGACGATAGATCAATTCAGAAAAAAATTGAGCATTTTCCAGTGTTTGCGTAATATTTGACGTTCGACGATTATTTAACCACTTAAAAGATTTTCTGCTTGTAAAAGATATGAAATACATCTTAAAGTAACACAGTGGTTACTCTTTGATATTAGATTTAAGTGTGTAAATAAATTTTGCTGACATGTTGATGCATGAAAGAATGAGAGTTGTACATTGGAAAAAAACAAGAGAAGCAATTCTTGCCAGTGCCTTTTATTCATTGTTCAACAAAATAAACATTCAGACTTCATTAATACACATGGCATTTGAACATGAGTGAATGATTCTGGTGAAAGTTTGACTGTCTCTTGTGCTATTTGTACATATAATTACTATGTAACTCCTTTCTACAGTTCCTTTGTAATAAATAAAATAATAAATTGTGTTATGTAATGCGTCATTCCACTTCTTCTGTAAATATTTAATTTTTAAAAGCTTATAATTCTATTATATATCTATGGAATTGTTTGATGATTATTTTATAAACATTTATAAATACTAAATTTAATATAATATAACAGTATTGTTTAATGATTTGTCTACTATTTTTATTTGCAATAAAAAATACCATTAATACAAATTATTACAAATTAAATTAAATTATTATTAATTTACAATCAATATACACAAAAATATGTATATAATATAAATTTTATTTAATTCAATGTTCATAAATATGTAACAACATGAAATAAAATCAACACAAATGTTTTAAATAAATAATTTTAATAAAACAATGAGCAAGTTCAAGTCGGCAAAGCAGCTAAGCATGCTTGTTAAGCGAATGAGTATGATTTGTTCTTATTTGTGGATCCAATCAATGATTGCGTTCAGCAGAAAAACAATGCTTTGCAAATGTGAAAAATTGTTCAATACGATTGGTTGCTTTTGATTCTTTATAGATCTAAATAAACCAATTATATTGAAGAATTTCACACAGTTGCAAAACTGTTTTCTCTGTTGAACGCTGCCAATCATGTTTAGTTGCTTGATGAGCAGGATCTAGTCGCTTTGTCGACTTGAACGCATCTATTAATATTGGGTCATCTAAAAAGTATCCGCGGTTTTTTGTCACTAGATGTATGTTGATGGTCGTATATCTAGTGACAAAATACCGCGGATACTTTTTAGATGACCCAATATTATAGCTCCTGCTGACTCTAAGAGTATATCTACACAAACTTGCATAGTCGCCTAAACGTACGCATAAAAAAATTATCCAATCGCATTTCTCCTATGAAGGCGCACGTGAAATGTGATTGACTAATTTTCTTTATGTATAAGTGGATATACCATAAGGACCGCGACACAGCTTTTGCATAACGCATAATATATAATACATATTGCATAAACAAGTCAATCAATCAAAATCTTCCTACTTCATGAAAAAGGAAAATTTTGATTGGATGATTCCTTTATACACTATACATTATGCATAAGTCTGTGCTCCTAATTTAACGAGCGCGTTTGAGTGAGTAAGAGCTACGGTTGGAGGAAGTAGGAGTTAGAGCATGCTACGCGAACAAACCCCTAATTGACATATTCCGTTAGATCTAAAAATATAGACCAAAGATGTGAGAGCTCATTGAGCGTTCCGTAAGCTCTTGCATCTAATTGGCATATTCCAATAGATCCAAAAATATAGACCAAACAGGTGCAATATTAATAATTAATAATTAATAATTCTATCGATGTAAAATAGTTGTTTACGAAATGTCAGACAATTTTCATAGAAGAATCGATAAATCGTTATCACAATGATAATCATTATATGATCATCCAACTGATAATTCTGGAATGTCGCTTTCGAAAAAATTGTAAATTTTGTCAAACAAGGATCGTACTAGGACAATTTATGTTGAGTTCAACATCGGGACCATTAAATAATTAAACTTACTAAAGGCTTATGGAACATGTAATAATTTATACACGATAATAATATGTAAATTTTATAATATTCATTGAAGAGGGCTGTTAAAAAATATTGAGCCGTAATATATATTTTCTTAATTTTGTAAAATACATAAAACTAAATCTTTCAATTTTAAATACAAAATATAAAATACGCTTGTATTGAAAAAACTGTATTTTAAATAAAAGTATTTAAATACATGCCTCCTATATGGTTTGATTATTGAACAATGCAAAGCTTACAAAAATGCAAAATAGAATTTATTATAATAACCTATATATTTCTTATAAAATAATTCATATTTATATTCAATATAGATAGAAATATATGAATTTAGAGTCCTCTGTATGCACAATATAATATGATATTGATGTTCACAGAATAACATAGTTTTTCCTTAAAATTAAAGGTAAAAATAATACCAATGAGAGCCGACATAGTTGTATATATGCAGTGAATCAAAGCATTGAACCAACTTTTTACCCCCACTCCGTATATCAATTGCCAACATCAATTACAGATGTTTCAATAAGACTAGATCACTGTCGATAAACAAGTAACAAAAATTGAAGTCCGTGTAGAAATACAAATTAATATTATATCCATTATAATTAACGCGATAAAATTATACTTGTGTTTTGAGAGCGTATGGATAGTTAATCATACTTTTCTAAAAAGGGATTAATAATTGCTGCTGTATCTTTTGGATGTGTGAGATGAAGATGATGTGTTGCTGACAGAATCTCATATTGTACTGTGTCATTAGTTGCTCTCATTATTTCCAGCGTCTTATAAAAGAGTTCTTGATCCTCACCATAAAAATTAATGTCTCCTTTGATTATTAAATATGGGCATGTTATAAACTTTGCGTACTCTTCTACTTGCTCTGACGAAAACATACTATGGATGGGTATAACTCGCATTCTAGGATCTCTGTTTATAATATACATTCCATCCTCTTTTTGCGTGATACCTCTAGTCATAAGTATTTTAATTGATGATTCATCCAAATTTATATATATTCCTGTAGATATCTTTTTCATAATCTCACTTTGCGTGTAACTTAATTGAACATAACTTTCCTCGAGTTTAAAAAATGTATCAACTGCATTTCTAAACATAGAAGTATGCGTGTCTGTACTAATAGAAATAAATTTGAAAAAATCCAAAGCTATAACATATTGTAGCTCTGTTGGAAAAGTCGCAGCATACCAATATATTGTCATTGCATTTAAGGAATGCGCCATTACTTTTATTTTTTCCCATCCAAAATATCTTTTAATTCTTTTAACTAACAAAAAGTATATCAATTCATTATACATAAATCCTGGTGGTAGCCATGAAGATAGACCATGTCCAGGTAAATCGATTGCCAGAACAGGTGTATTTTTCATGATAAGTGGTGCTATGTTATCAAATGATGCAGCATTATCTTGCCAACCATGCAAAGCCAGAATAGGTTGTTTATTTTGCGATCCCCATAATTTACCTAAAATAAAATTTTTGTTTATAATATGAATCATACTTGCAGGAAAAAAATTGTATATCCCAGCCACTTTGCCCCAAGGTACTGGAATTTCTATTTCTTTAACTTCATGCTGTGTAGATTTACTGTATGGTTTCACTAGCTTTATATAAGAGCTTGTTCTCAAACCACGAATTGCAAATTGTTTAAACATATTAAAATATATATATATATATATATATATATATGTGTGTGTATAAAAAACACAATTATAAATATCAAAGTTCTATGAACTTTTTTGTAGTAATCTATATATAATATTTTGTACCTATTTATACACTGTCCTACTTTAAACTGATGAATGATAAGAATTTGAAAGTATTTATAGATTTATGGTAGTACTTATGCATTGTCATTAAAAATAGGAAATTATCGATCGATGATTTAAGAATCGATTATTTGCTCAATAGAAACATTTTTCGTGGAGAAGATAAAGGCTGCTGCAGAAAAATTTCGTAGTTACTGTAACAGTAACTTTAAGATGTGAACTTAAGCCAATCAGGATATCACTTCAGATCTATGTAATCTCTAAGAGTGAAATCACACGATTCGGAATAAGATTGCGGAATACAGAATGCATCATTGAAGCAATCGATCAGTATTATTCCGCACTTTCCATCACGCAAGTTTTGTGTGCTATGTTCCTCTGCGTCAAAGATGTACCCAGCATGAATATAATTTAAAACCTACTAACTTCATGTTAATAATTTGCTTATTAAAATGGTATATAATTTTTCAAATTGTAAAAACAATTATCACTGTTGTAGTATTTAATTTTTACAATTAGTATTTACAATCTCATAACAATTTTTTGAACTGCTTTAACGCATTTACTATCATTTTTCCACATCGTGTGAACGTAGCACACAAAACTGGCGTGGAAAAGTGCGGAAAAGGGCACACTGAAATCGCATAATGCATCATTGTTTTTTTGATTTCCATATTTATGCACTCAAATTTTGTCATTTTGCTTTATTCGTCTCATTACGCAATTCCATCATCCAATCAGCATCAAATTATTTTAACTCCTCAAAATACGACGGTTTATTACAAGAACACTGATGCACTCGCTATTTCGCAACATCAAATGTAGAATAGCGCCGAGTGGTTGTTCCAATGACGCATTTTCTATTCCGCATCTATATGATTTCATCCTAAAGCCGGTTTTACATTAATTGCAAGCCGATCGCAAGTTGCGACAGCCAAATCTCCGAAGCTTGCATCTTGGAATCAACACTTCATATTGGCAATAAACTTGCGATCGGCTTGCAACTAATGGTTGCGTTCAGCAGAACGTTTATTTTGCAATTGTTGGAAGTTTTCTTCGCGTTAATTGGGTTATGCTTTTAGATCATGGTCCAATCTCAGCAGAGCATAAAACGGTTGCAAAACTGTTCTGCTGAATGCAGCCAATGTAAAATCGGCTTAAGGCGAATTTTAATCGATTGAAATTCACTTTATTGCGAGGTTATGGATAAGTTTACTATTATTTTCATTTCTGTTAAATTACGTAGACCTAAAGCAATTCAGATCGGCTTAAGGGAAGAGAATAAGAATGAATGTGTTTAAGTCGATAAAGCGGCTAGATCTGAGGATCGATTCTGTATCTCGAAATAAGATGAAAATTATAAAAGTGAGCGAATTTATTAGAATACTGATAATTTCATTGAGCAACATCTAGTAAATTTGTTCGCTTTTGTAATTTTCACCTTGTTTGAAAATATTGTATAATAATTGACTCCCTGTTCACTAATCAATTAAACATGATTGGTTAGATTCATAGATAAGAACCAATTATTATGCTCATTTGCTCGACAAGCATGTCTAACTGCTTTGCCGTCTTGAAATTCTATGATCCATGGCTAAGAGTACACGTGCGTTTGAATTCTAAGTAAACCACGATTGTAACCTATATGTTCTAAACAATTATCAGTGGCCCATATATGTAATGATTTTTTATGATATTTATATTATGTGATATATGTGATATTCAAATTCTATGTTATTTTCAGATTATTTTTCCTAACTTTTTAATATCATACGAAATTATTTAAATTAAAATAACTAAATTAAATTTTAAGTAACTGATTTTATCCCTGACCTTTCTTAATGAGTTTGAATATTGCTGCTTTCTAACCCTTTACTAATAAGTTTACTTTCACAAATTCTTATTATGTGTGAAGTATATATATATATTCTTATTATATATTCTACTTGATTATTTTCTTCAGACTATAGACAAACTGTAAGATGGGCCTGACCAAGCAGTATTTAAAATATGTACCAGCAGGTAATGCAAATATAATTGCGAGTCCTCGATGTAATATTGTCTTTGTAAAGTTGGATGGTCAAGAAGGTAGATTTGTAGCTGCTGCTGCATGTGAACATGTATACATTTGGGATCTGCGACTTGGAGAAAAGGTAAATTGAAGGATGAAGGAACTTAATAGGTTTGATATTTTTATATTTTATGATTGATATTTTTATATTTTATGTTTGATATTTTTATATTCTGTGATTGTAATATTAATTTTAGGCACAAGTATTATCTGGAGAAAAGGTATGTGTAACATGTCTGGCTGCATCACCTGATAAAAAACATATCGCAGTTGGTTACGCAGATGGCACAGTAAAAACCTTTGATTTAAGTACTGGTGAAAATATTAGCATATTTGTGGGACATAAATCTGAAATAACAACCTTGGCATATGATGTATTAGGACATAGATTAGCCACTGGTTCGAAGGTTAGAATCTTTTACAGACAGAGCAAAATTATAAGTAACATTACAATCCGAAGCGCCACTACGGTCTAAGTATTAAGATGTTGAACTAATATATATATTATTCAAACGAATGAATTAATTTCAGAAATAATAATTACGTGTCGATATGGTAATTTGGGGAATTTTGGGGGGATTATTACATTTCAGATTAATTGCGTTAATGTCGACAACCATATCGACACGTAATTATTATTTCTGAAATTAATTCATTCGTTTGAATAATATATATATTAGTTCAACATCTTAATACTTAGACCGTAGTGGCGCTTCGGATTGTAATGTTATTTAATATAAACGATCTTGTTTCCTATCTTAAAATTATAAGTGTTTATATTTTTTCTTTATGCAACAGGATACAGATATTATTGTTTGGGACGTTGTGGCAGAAACTGGAATATGTCGATTAAATGGACATAAAGGTGTTATAACCAAGTTGATATTCATGAAGGAGCATAACATTATTATTAGTGCAAGCAAAGATACATTTGTGAAGTTTTGGGATCTAGACACGGAACATAATTTTAAAACCCTTGTTGGACATAAATCAGAAGTAAGCTTAATTATGTTCTTATTTGTTATTTACATTTCAGATGATTGTAGTATTGATTCAATGTTGATACAGGTGTGGAGTTTCGTCTTAATGAATGACGATCATTATTTAATAACAGGATGTAATGATATGGAACTACGTGTTTGGAAAATAACATTTCTTAATGACAGGAATATTGAATTGGATAATGCTGTTGGTACAATAGATACCAACGAAGAAAATGAGGAAAGTGTGGATACAGATATGGTATGCAATTTATATTATATTCGATTCATGATGCCATTTGTCCTCTTTATGTAATAATTTTTTAAATAGTACATATAATTATATATCCATTGTATTTTTATAGAAATATCCTATAAAATGTGAAAAAGCTGGAAGCATATTAAGAACCACGAGAGGTCGAGTTGTTTCGTTAGAAGTTGATTCCACATGCAAAGTTCTTGGATGCCATGGAGTGGGAAATTCCATAGAATTATTTTATCTACTGTCTGAAGATATAATAAAAAATAGATTTACAAAAAGATTGAAGAAAGAAAGACGAAAGGCTCAGAAGTGAGTTTCAGCAGAAAAAAAATTTTTTATTTATTCTTTAAAAAATTTAAATATATGTTTGAAATATATGTATCTTGTGTTATACTAGAGAAGAAAACGCCGCAGAGAAAGAGCTACCTACTACACCATCTCTAAAGGATGAGATACAACGATTGCCTGTTATTCGAGTATCTGGCAAAACAAAAGGACTTGATTTAGTAATAGGCAGAGGAAATGA
This sequence comes from Acromyrmex echinatior, assembly GCF_000204515.1. The sequence continues at coordinate 10,015 of NW_011627495.1, read as the reverse complement.
ACTGAGAGTTAGTAACAGCATAAGACAAATTTGTATTAAATCACTGAAAATTTGTGTTATATTTTATTTTGCCTATTCTGTGTAGGTGTGTGTTGGAATCAATAACAATTCGATTGAATTACATTCTTTGTTTATGGATGAAAAAAATCAGGAAGTAAAGCATTTGCGTTCAATAACGGCACATGGACATCGTACAGATGTTCGAGCTATCTGTTTTAGTTCCGATAATTTGGCATTTGCTACCGCTAGCGGAGATTCTGTCAAATTATGGAATAGGTAAGGTATCTTATGAAATATACATTTTAATAAATAAATATATCTTAGAGATTTTTTTTAACAAATATAATTTTTAGACCAACATTATCATCTTTACGCACAGTGCAGTGTGGTTATGCACTGACGATAACATTCGTGCCAGGTGACAGGCATTTAATTGTTGGTTTAAAGGATGGAAAAATGCTTATTATTGACATTTCATCTGGTGATATCTTGGAAGAAATATCGGCACATTCCAAAGAGCTTTCGAGCATAACATTATTTCCCGACTTGGTAATAACTTTTAAGAAAAATATCCTAACAATCGTTATTAAAATCTAAAGCTCATTAATATGTTTATACAAATAGAAAGGAGTTGCCAGCGGTGGTGGTGATCAAACGGTGAAATTTTGGAATTTTGAACTTATTCAAGATTCTGACAATCAGATAAAAGCTAAAGTTCTTTCTGTCTTGCACGTAAGAACGCTTAAGCTCGAAGAAAGTGTACTGTGTGTAAGAATAAGTCCGAATAATAGATTTTTAGCTGTTTCTCTATTGAACTCTACCATTAAAATCTTCTTCTTGGATACATTTAAGGTATCATAACTGTTTTGGAATACATCATTTATATCTTAAATATTATCTTTTATTGTTTTATATTTTTATTATAGTTCTTTCTGTCGCTTTATGGACACGAGCTACCAGTACTATGCATGGATATATCTAGCGACTCCACACTCATAGCAACCGGTTCTCAAGATCGTAATATCAAGATCTGGGGTTTGGATTACGGCGATTGTCGCAGGTCCATATTTGCGCATGATGATTCTGTTACAGGTCTTTCATTCGTGCCTGGAACTCATTATTTCTTTACTTCTGGTAAAGACGGCAAAATTAAACAATGGGACGCCGACATATATAAAAAAATCATCACATTACAAGTAGCGTGTTTTATTAAATAAAAAATTGGCGTATCGGTAGTTTAATTACAGTATTTTCCATGATCTTTATAGAGTCATTTTGGAGAAAGTTGGAATTGTTGCGTTTCACCAAACGGGGCTTACGTTGCATCATGTGGTTCCGATGGAGTAGTTAGATTGTATGAGAAGACTCGCGAACCCTTAGTATTACAAGACGTAGCAGAAGAAGAAAGAGAACAACAAGAAAATGAATTAATTACTGGGGAAAGTACTGCAGTATTAGGACAGAAGCAACAAGCATTACCTTCTAAAAAGACTGTTAGCAGTGAGAAGGCCGTAAGTTGAATTATTAAAAAATATATAATTTACAACATAGAAAGTATTAAAATATTTCTGTACGATATGTTTTTTTCATCAGGCTGAATTGATATTGGAATGCTTGGAAATATCCAATCAATATGAGACAGAATTGAGTAAAACTATTCCTACTGACAAAGCACCACCTCTTCCCCTGCTGATGCAGGCTTACAATTGTACGAACACGGAAGACTTCTTATTGGAAATTTTTAAACGAGTTAGGGCAAGGTAAAATAATGCAATGGAATAATAATAAGCATCAAAACAACAAAACTTCACGTAAAAGTGGAAAATATAACAGAGATCTTATGTTTTAGTGAATTGGAGGAGACATTATTATTATTACCATTTTCTGCTGCCTGTGATATTCTTCAGAGACTTCCTAATTTGTTAAAAAATAATTATCATACCGAGTTATTAGCCAGATTAGCTCTTTGCTTAATACAAGCACATCATGGTCCTATAGTGGCCAATCAAAATCTTTTGCCTACGTTGGAAATTGTGAAGAAACTCGCTGTAGAAAAAATTTCTGTTTTAAGAGTAATGAAAGTTTATTTATTGACTGCATATATTATTTATAAGACTATTCTTTATCTGACGAATTAATGAACACTGGTTTTCAGGATACTATTGGCCTTAATTTGCATGGTATGATGTATTTGCAACGCATTTTTGAGGAACAAGAAGGAATAAAATTCTTCAGAGACGCCACTAAGAATATTGAACATAAGAAGAAAATCAGAAGAAATAAGGAGAAGGCTATAAAAAGAGCAATCATGAATTTGTAGATTTACACATATATAAAATGAGGCTCGAAAGAATGTATCAGTTAAAAATGTAAAAAAACCCATCAGAGCCTACATTAACTGTTCAGATGCACAGAAAATTGTTTATTTTATGTGAATATAACACAACGAAAATATTTCAATCCTTCAATTCAGGTCCTTATTAACATTTATATAATATATAAATCGAAGTTAAATAACGCAAATTCCAAATTGATGATTTCCGACAATTTAGTTCGTTCTTTATCCAACTGCCAAATTAGTTATGAATCTCAAAATTATTAACTTATACAATAATAATATAAAAATTTATATAAAGTAAAACCGAAGTCATATATATTGCGTCACTTGATAGAAACACATCGCTCATCAGATTGTCAGATTTGCTGTATAGTCATTCAAAAGAAACACGAAAACGAAAAATTAGAGAATTATTAAAATCATTTGTCTGAATTTTTTATACTGATAAAATCCCGAATTGAAAGATTGAAACATACATTTTATTCGTTCTGTTACATTCACATGAAAATAAAGAATTTTCTATGCATCTGAACAACTGATGTAGGCTCTGACGGGCTTTTTTACATTTTTAACTTGTAGATTTAGATGATACAAAGAACTTTGCATACACACACGCGCGCGCACACGCACACATATACAGTGCAGATTTTCTTCATATATCTATTAGATATATTATATATAGTAATAAATATCTATATTTTTTAATTAAATAAAAATAAATTTATTAAAAATCGATAGTTAACTGTTTACTATAATTAAAAATTAATATTCTTGTGTGGTATCAAATTGTCAGATTTTTCTCTGCTAATAAACCAATCAAGCTTTGATTAATTAATCAAATGCCTAAAATTATTTCATTTTTGTTGTTCATCAAATATTAACTTGATAGATAAAATCTTTTTAGAATGCATTATAATTTAATTGGTGGAATAATAGATAATATGATTGCTCAAAATAAAATTAATATAACAGAGACGATAGAAGAAGTAAAGATTTTATGATTCCTAGAGCTCCTTATAGATTTAGTTGAAAACCACTGGTAAGTTAGTCATTTTCGTCATTTTATTAGTGTTCCTAATTTTAAAAAAATTTGGAATTTAAAAAATCTGTACTATGAACATCGATCACGGCCATTCGGCCGTCACTCCAACATCTCTCTTCAAAAGATAGATAAAATTTTAATCTAAAAGAGTGATGTATGATTATTATTTTATGAACGTTACAGCGCGCGCAAAGGAATTTATTCTACTTGGCGTTTACAATACTCATAAGCATCATTTTTTATCCTTACTTATTAAATATTGAACAAGAATAAAATGATATGCACGAACTCAAATAACACATAGCGTGTGCCTAAAAAGCGTTAAAAAGCGCTAAGTGTACATAAGCACTTTTTCAGAGCTTTTTAGAGATCGTTGCGAACACTAATGATCAAATTAAATAACTTATTTGAAATTCTTCGTCAACTTTCGATCAAAATATCTCAGAAATTAAAATTATAATCTAATGATATTTCTTATTAATATGATCGATGATACTTTAATCCAAAACTAATTTTGTAATAAATTTGTTTCCTGACTATAAATTGCATAAACTGTACTTTATGATTCAAAGAAATAATTTATTTAACATTCATTGGCACTAAATAAGTTAATAAATAGTGAGAATGTTTAAATGAGATGTTTTATATTTATCGAAAGTGAGAAAGAGAGTTCTAATGCAGGAAAATAGATTAAAAGATTATCTGGTTTAATTAATTAAAAATGTAATTAAAAATTAATCTTTTATATAATTTAAATTATAGCAGAGAATAATTGTGATTTAAAATTTATACCTTCATTTTTTTTTTAAATAAAACAAACATTCTCTGCTTTAATTAATTAAAAATAAAAATTAGCTTTTCTGTATAAAAGTATAGCTTATGATTAAAAATGTACCTTTTTAACTCTTTTTACGTGGATTGAAATTTAAATCTAACATTTCTTTAAAATTATAAATAAATATCATTTATAATTATCATTTTTCTAATTATCTAATTTCCTAATTACATCAAAAAGCTTCGAAATTTAATTTAAAAAAAAACGGAACTATATGTGATAATTTTCTTTCTCAGAATATATTCAGCTACGCGTGGAAATACACAAATTTATACAAAATTATAGAAAAATCGGAGATGGATACGTTATACTGTATATTTACTCAATAAAATTATAAAATAAAAGTCCAACAGTGATATATTCTTTATAAATAAAAAGTCTAAAACTTTTAAAATAAATCTCCGAAAAAAAAATGAAATCCTATTTTTAAATATTGAAAAATGAGCTATTCTTTTATAAGACTGGCTCAATTCTCACTATTTAAAGTGAGAACTCCACTCCAAAGAATGTAGAGAATGTGCTTTCCCATATTACAAGAAAATATTTTTGCAGAAAATATTTTACATTAGATAATTACAATTTTGTTGGTACATTTCTTATGTTAATAAAAATACACTGCATGAATCTGAAGCGATTGCTATTTTATTTAATTCAGTAACTGCTTACGGAATATGTGTAGAAAGCACATTTTTATTCTTATACTCGGAGTCCGGAGTCTCATTGTAGTCATTGTTAACAGGTCTGTTTTTTATTGCTGCACTCTGAACCAGTGTAATAATATACATATACATCTGTTTCACTTTATCTTATTGCATTGTGTGTATCAGAGAGAAACCTGAGAGAGACAATGCCGGTCTTTTTCCTGTTACAATCGAAATCGCCCGTACATCTATTTTCATTTTGGGAACTACGTGACTATATACATTTTCTGACACTATCGATAAAATCGTATCGTAAAAAATAAATGTGGTTCGTCTCTGTACTGTAAATAATCATTTTTAAATCCTCAGGACAGAAGCATGCCGACTATAATTACTAGTATGTGTTACTAACAATTATAGAGACTTTTAATAAATTCAATCTCTTCTAAATATATATATTGTACATTTAAGGTATAATTTAGCAAAAACGAGCTATAGAGGCCCTCCATCAACCCCACTAATTTTATCGACGGTCCTCTTATCTTTGTAAGTATACTCACTCATAAAACAAACGAATTTCTAATAATTTAGTAGTTCGTTTTTGCAAGTAAGTGTACCTTTAATTTATCTTTAATTTATTTTTATGTCTAATTATTTTAATGTATTTCGCTAATAAAATTGCATAACTTTTTAAATATTATTCTTTATTGTATTATCTAATTTAAATAAAAAGAGAGTTACTTAAAAATTACTTTAAAATTTTATACAAATTTATTTTTGCTAAAATCTTTAGAGAATATATGTAATTATTTTATCTAAATTTTAAGTAACTCTCTTTTTATCTAAATTAGATACTAATATTGTCTCAAGAAGTAAATGTCAACTACATAACAAATATCCATTTTTTTGCAGTGCTCCTGATGGAGATGCCTCCTTTTGCCTACAAATCGATTGCCTACATTTGCCAGCCTCACTTTTGTCGACAGTTTGTTTTTAAACATATCCCTATCAACATTATTTTATAAATGTATGATAACACCGCTAAATTAGATCACATATAACTTTAATTAATAACTCGCAATTATAAGATTTATTAAATTTTATCTAACACGAGCAATAAGGCGAATAAAAAAGTCAATAATATATTTATCTCTTATGCACATTTCCAACGTAGGTTAACTTTAATCTCAACATAATTCAATTTACTCTTCGTCTTTTTCTAATTCTAAAGAAAAAGACAAAGAGTAAATTGAAGACCGAGATTAAAGTTAATCTACATTGAAAACAAACATTAATCGTTCAACTGACCAAACAATTTGACCACATCAAGATCCCTCCGCCTAATGGTTTACGATTATTATCCGCTATAAAGAACTCTTCATAGTAGAGAGCGAACTTAACATATTTTGATTCTACGTCAAGTTCATAAAATCCAGCAAAGAAAAGTTTATTAAATGATCCGTCAAATCAATGCTCTTATTACAGAAAGATGTGAATCTCGATTTTTCCAGATCGCTTACGATAGTAATAATTTTGACAGAATATCAATTACAATTACCATTTTTATCGCACCTTTAATATAATATAAAAAGAATATTTAATATTAAAAGTCACATACCGTGAGAAAATATGTTCTAAATTTCAGTAAAATTCATAAAAGTGTTATTACTAAAAATCATCTTTTATTAAAAAAGAATGAATAAAATGATTTTCTTATGGAATAGTGGTTACGAATAAATACATTTAATAATAATAAAACACATGCGTTATACAGTCGTTATTGTAATTTTTTTATGTATGGATACAAAAGTTTCTCGGGTACCAACTGAGACAAGCCGAACCCGATAATAGTGGGACTTTAAGAACTATTTTATACTAAAAAATCTATTACATAACTCTAATAATTTCCTATATTTTTCTCTATTTTTCACAAATTTTAATTGTTAATATCCCGCTAATATGAGGGTACTCAGTCGACTCATCTCGAATTTATTTTTTGTATCCAAACATTTTTAATTCATGTATTTATGATAATATTATAAACAACAATAATAATGTTAAGAATATAAAACATTTTGCATGGTAAAATTATCTAAAATGTCAAAAATCAAAATTTGTTGAATATAATAATCTCATAATTTACGCGCACGCATGTATTTTATTATAGAAAAGTGTATACATATATATAAATATTTATATATACGTATACATATAAATTGCTATTACTAAAATAATTAATAATATCCTAGAATGGCGGGATGTCCAATACCTAAAAAAAATTTTTAAAACAATCAACAGTTAGAGAATTAAATATATATATTCGTAACTATATTTTTGTTAAAATAATCATTAAAAAACAAGCCAATTATTTATACAAAACTTGAATTCATTTATTTAATAATATGGATTTAAACAAATATTCATATAAATATCATACAAATTAAACTCTTATTGCCATTAAGACAAGTTAGGACTAGTTAAGACTGTTACTAGCATTATTACTAATGGGAGAACATTTATTAAAACTAAGAAAGCAGTGAAAATTATATCTCAAAATATACAGTTGAATTAATTTTACAACGTGATTTTAAAATATATAATAATTGTCATTAACTCATTGCAAAAATTATTACTTTCAAAA
>NW_011627494.1:30893-56140 GCF_000204515.1 Acromyrmex echinatior | reverse complement strand
TCCCCTCTAGCCCCGTGGCTTAGAACCCGCCTAGTATATCTGCTAATAGGAAAACACGTGATATAATGATTTGTTTAACTGTAAAAATTAGATTTGGTGAGCATGAAACCGCAAGCCATGGAAGTGATAATATGAGATACTCAAGATATTCCTAGCTATATGAGAGCATCTAAACGATTCAATATTTCAAAGCATATTATTGAACGAAATGTTAAAAATGACGATTCTATTATTAAGATTACTCACACACACATACACATATATTCACACACACACATAAAAAAATTATATAATTATTACGTATAACATTCAAATTCTTTGTTCCTACTTGTATGTATAATAATATAATAAAAGCATGTATAAAAAGCTTATCTTTATTTTTTCCTTAGTTTTCTGTTATGAGATACTATACCTCATACAAGAAAACCCTTGTATTTCATATTATAAACCTATTTTTTGAATGAGCAATCAGCACTTTCGATAAAAAATTTCACATACAACAAAGTATAACTACTATCGATCGCTAACTTTAGATGGTAAATCTTGAATATATTTCTCATAAAACTGATACGAAAATGGGAGTTAAATAATTGCAAATTAAATAAATTACAAGTCTTTAAAAAAAGGTATCTCATATTACGACTTTACCCTATGAAAATTGTAATTAAATGTGAAGTTGTAATTTAATAATGCACGCACGCACGCACGCACGCATACTTTATTACGAGAATACTTCATCGTATACAAATACAACAGTTTATACAATATTGCGTCTCCGAAAAAATTTGATTAAATTCTTTAGTAAAACTTAATTTTATTAACCCTTTGCTCTACTTTTCTCTTACAAATTAAAAAAAAAATTAAATTTTGTACCACGATTGCCAATGAACGATGTACCACGGTTCTCACCTGTTATTGTTAGAGTCAAATCATATAGTGCTGCGGATAGGATTGTGGAATAGAGAATGCGTCATTGAAACAACCACTCAGCACTATTCCGCATTTGATGTTACGGAATGCATCATTGTTCTTGTAATAAACCATCGTATTTTGAGAGGTTAACATAATTTGATGCTGATATGATAGAATTGCGTAATGTCAAGATGAATGAAGCAAAATAACAAAATCTGAGTGTATAAATATAGATATTTAAATTAAAAAAACAATGATGCATTACGTGCGATTTCAGTGTGCCCTTTTCCGCACTTTTCTATCACGCCAGTTTTATGCTATGTTCACACGATGCGGAAAAATGATAGTAAATGCGTTAAAGCAGTTCAAAAATTATTATAAGATTGTAAATGTTAATTGTACATAACATTAAATACTACAACAGTGGTAATTGTTTTTACAATTTGAAAAATTATATTTCATTTTAATAAGCAAATTATTAACATGAAATTAGTTCTAAATTATATTCATGCTGGATACATCTTTGATGCATCATAATGTGAACATAGCACATAAACTTGTGTGTTGGAAAAGTATAGAATAGCGCTGATTGATTGCTTCAATGATGCATTCTGTATTCCGCAGTTCTATTCCGGACCGTGTGATTTCATCCTTATGTCTCAGGGAGGCTCGGCCGGTTCCCCGGTTTTGAATTTTCAGGAGGGGTTTGGTAACTTGCCTCTCCAAAGGTTTCAAAATTATTTAAATTTTCAGGAGAGGTTTGGTAAGTTTCCTCTCCAAGGATTTTAGAATTATTCAAATTTTTAAGAGAGGTTTGATAACTTTCTTCTCCAAGGATTTTAGAATTATTTAAATTTTCAGGAGGGGTTTGGTAACTTCCCCCTCCAAGAATTTTAGATTCTAAGATTTCCGAGGGGATGTGGAAATCCTCTTCTCGATAAATATTTAGAGTAGAATTTTTTTTTTTTACTTGATTCTTTAGTTTCTCTCATTAATTTATTCTTTTCTTTAAATACTTCATATTTTCTTTTTATTTTTCTGTCATTCTTTTCTTCTGTCTTACTGATCTCGTCTTCGTCCATAATTTCGTCGTTGTTATCATTTGAACTAACGTCGTTACTAATGTCTTCGAGATTTTGGACATCTTTCGGATAAAACAAATTGGTGTATTTGCAATTTCTCTTTGATCATCTTGCTTTTCAATGCTTGAACTATTGTTGTTGAATAATTCATTTAGAGATTTAAGGCGTAAGGTTGGTACTTACACTTCAACTTCTTCATCTAATGTGCTTATGATGTTCAAATATGCCTTTCTAGAGACGTTCTCTACTATAATATCTCTTAGGTAAATTTCGTGTACTATTTTTAATTTTAGTATATATCCTATTTTTATCTCTGGATTTTCTATTCTCACATAAAATAAAAATTCTGATCGTGGTAGTGTGATGATGGTTTCTGGAGAAAAGGAAAATATATTAATTCCTGATATATCTAAATATCTTTTCGCGTAATTAATTTTTGAAGAAGTTTGTTTGAAAAAATCATTACCTAATATTCCGGATTACGAAATAGAGAAATCGCTTGCTACAATGTGGAAGGCTACTTTATTTCCCAAAAAGGGTAAGGAGATTTCTTCAAGAGTATAGACGGGTAAGGAGATTTCTTCAAGAGTATAGACGATTCGTTTAATTTCAATACGTTATTATAATTAATAATACTGTCTTTGGGAACAAAATTTTCCTTAATTATATTTGGCCCGGAACTAGTATCTAGCATAAAAGTAATGTGAGGTTCTGATTTACAAAGATTTACTTGATCAGTAGGTACGTGGCTGTTTGTCAAGAGTTATGGTTACAGATCGTATTTCTAATGCGTTTTTGCCTACTGGGCCTTCTTTGATGTCGATGGATGTGAGATTCGCTCGATCCCCTGTGGCACTCGGCTTCGAGAGGCCATTGGAATTTCCCTGTTCGTTCATTTTCCTTCGGTTATTTCTTGCGATTCTCAGCTCACAACTTTCGAGGAGATGCCCTTGCAGTATCGGCAAAATAATGAGTCTGAGGATGCCGCGTTTTGCCCTATCTTAGATCGGCAGTCTTTAGCAATATGCCCGAAATTATTACAAATTTGGCAAACGATTTTTGTTTTAGTTTCTAAATTACGTTGTTTATTTTGTTTCTTCCAACAGTTGTCGGCTGAATGACCGGGTTTATCACATCACTGACAAATTAAAGGGGACTTACTCTGATTACTGTTATTATTTGTTCGACAACTTTTAGCATTATGACCTGATTTAGAAAATAATTGACAGATAATATTATTCCCTTGCAGAATGTTAACAGATTGTCGTGCTTGAGGGTCGCGAAATCGACATTTACCAGCGCCGTCGCATTTTTTTACAGATTAGACATACTAATACTCTCTGTTCCAAAATTAATCAATTTTTTACAATTTAAAGCTGAATATTCTTCTTTATAAGAAATCTGACAGATTTCTTGTGATTTATTAGTATTTAGTGCTTTACTCGATGTACTTTCTTGATTTCGTCGTAAGTCTGTCATCAAATGAATTCCCTTTTTCCGCATCGGCAATGTTTCTTGAACACCTAAATTTCTTGCTATTCTTTGCTCAATTTCTGTTTTTAATCCCCTAATAAAACACTTACACATGTCCTTTTCTAAAGATACTTTAATACGAGGGCAAATCAATAAGTACCCGTGTTTCAAGGCAGACGTTGCTGATGCAAGTTGGCATTACCATCATGTACTACCATCTTTCATCAAACGACGCCATACAAAATTTCAGAGTGATTTATGCAATAATCTTGATTTGACAACAATTCGTAGTGAGCGTGTTTGATATTTTCCGATACAATGGAAAAATAGCAATATCGATCCGTGATTCGTTTCTTATTTTTGGATGGAAAAACGTGCGAAGAAATAAAAACGAAGTTGAATGCCGTCTACATGTATGGGAACTCTTCACCATCTATGACAACCGTCAGATATTGATTCAACGAATTCAAACATAGTCGTTCGTTTGTTTTTGATGAGGAGCGTCCAAGCCGCTTGGCAGACGTGGTTACTGAGGAAATCGTTGAAAACTCTTCACTGATCGCCGAACGAAAGTGCATGAAATAGCAGAGGCCGTAGACGTATCGTACGGAACGGCATTCAATATTTTGCATGATAACTTGGGAATAAAAAAGCTGTCGGCCCGATGGGTGCCGTGATTGCTCACAATGCACCAGCTCACTCCTCCGCAGTCGTCACAACCAAATTGGTCGAATTGTGCTACGAATTGCTGCCGCATCCACTGTACTCTCCGGATTTAGCCCTCTGTGACTTCTTCTTGTTTCCAAACTTGAAAAAATGATTAGATGGAAAGAAATTCATGTCGAATGATGAGTCATTGCCGAAAAGAGCTTATTTTGTAGAGTTCGACAAATCGTATTTTTCTGAGGGGTTAAAAAAATGGCAGAAGCGTTGGGAAAAGTGTATCCTCCTAAAAGGGGATTATGTTGAAAAATAAAAAAAATTTTTGTGAAAAGCTTGCGTTTTGATTACTAACACGAGTACTTATTGATTTGCCCTCGTATTTTGATCGCAAAGGGCATTTCCCAAAATTTTATGGGCCTCCATTATTTGTTTTTCCAAAATCTTCATCCGATTCGCGTATGTGATTATGTCTTCCTCATTCTTTTTATAAATGTGGCCTAACTCCCCTTGCAATTGATATATTTTTTGAAGTGCCATAGACCTGTTTTAGATATTTGGTTAATTGTGCCATGCTGTTAAAGTTTTGGTCTTGTATAATGCGGCGCGCTTCATCCACAATTCTTATGACTTTGATGAATTGCTGTTCAGCTTCATCTGGTTCAAATGGATTTTGCTTCCTCGCATTCCTCGATAAAGTAACTTAAAGGGATATTTTTGCCATCGAAAAAAGGTACGGCTTCGACAGCGTATTTTAGTATAGCGAATAAGTTATGATGCGTCATTGTTCCGTTAGATCCTTCTGTTTTAGAAGTGATCATAACACTAAACCTTGGTTGAATTGGTTTGTTTGCGAGGTCGCAAGAAGAGGAGAAATCGAGCACAAGAGCGATCGAGCATAAGAACATAATAGTGCCATTAATGTAAAAAATTTGGAACGGGAATAAGTAAAAAGATTTACCGCGTACGATAACACTAAATGACAACAAGATTGACTATATCCATTGGAACAATCCGAACGAAATTATGGATCGTCTGCGATTACTCGAGGCCTCGCGCCAGTCGGGTCACAATGGTCATGATGATGAGATTCTGTCCATTATCGAGGAGCTTCGTGAAGCCGGTCTGATTATAAATTAACCTCATTTGTTCAGTCGAAATCGATCAATATGTTTGAATTATTGCTTGAAGAAGAAAGCTAATCGCATTGTCAGTAGCGCGGACTGCTCAGAAATTACGTGCGTGATAATGCTCTTTACGTAGCCGCAGCTGACTTTAACACAAAGTTGCGCAAAATTTAACGATTAGTGTTATCGATGGATGATGCTGACGCAAACAAACGATGCGTGCAACGGAGTGTTCAAGATTTGAAAGATCATCTGAAATCAAGAGAAAGATTGCAGCTTTACAAAATAATGTGCAGATTATGCTAAACGAACTTGAAAACATGATTCAAGAAGTGCATCATGCCGAATAATTATTCGCAATGTCTGAGAAACGGCTTCTGATTGATGAATGGCACGTTCCGGCGAGAAAAAATTTTTTACGAAGACATGTCATAGTACACGGATACCATGACTTATGGCAGGTGGATGTGATCAAGATGCGTCCTTATACGCGATTCAATAGAGATTACCACTACATTCTCACTGTCATCGACATGCTGAGTAAGCATGCATGGTCGCTCAAAGCCAAGAGCGAGAACGCAGTGACGAAGGTGATCGCAAAGATAATTCAAAATGAAAGATGTTCGAAAAAATTTGCATACTGACTGAGAGGAAAGAAATTTTACAATTCGGATGTGCAAAAACTCTTGAAGTAGCACATCAATCATTATTCCGTAATGAAGGCTTCGGTCGTCGAACGATTCAACTGTACGTTGGAGAATAACGTGTGTGGAAACACAACTTACGTACAATGGAAATTACAAATGGATCAACATATTGTTGCGTCTCGTATCAAATTACAACGCGCGCAAGCATCGAACTATCGTATGCGTCCCGTCGACGTTACCTCGCAATTGTCAACAGGCTCTTTACAATCGTATAAAGATTGTCGTACTCGCGCAATAAAAAGTGGGTGATTCGATGCGCAAATCGATAAGCAAATTGAAGACAGTCTTTGATAAAGGTTACACGCCGAATTGGATCACGGAGGTATTTAAAATTATCAAAGTGCAGCAAATTAATCCAGTGATGTATCTATTGGAAGATTCTCGCAGGGAGTCTATCGCAGGAGGATTCTACGAATTGCATGTCACCCCTCCTTCTTCCGACATGCATCTCGTTGAAAAGATGTTGCGTAAGAGAGGGAACAATGTTTACGTGAAATGGTTGGGATTTGACAAGATTTCGTACAATTCGTGGATACATAAAGACAATGTATTGTAAAAATTATATTTATTATAAAAATATAAATACATTTTAAACGTATAATATGTATTATACATATTATAAACATCATTTACATATATCTAATTATTATATCTACATATTATATCTACATATTATATCTACATAGTATATCTACATATTATACATATTATATATATGTATATTATACATAGTATACATATTATACTTGTTATACTAGGTGGGGTGAAAAGTAACCTCCTTGGGAATGAAAAAAATTTTTTTCTTATGCAGAATCTCGCCCAAAATATGGCGTGTTCGCTCAGTACTAATCTTTGTAGCATCTGCTAGCTCGCGCACCTTCACTTTCCGGTCAGCCAACACCATTTCATGTATTTTTTTGACATTTTCCTCGGTAACCGCATCGGAGGGCCTGCCGCTGCGGACTTCATCGGTAGTGGAGTTGCGGCCACCACGAAACTCTCGAAACCAATATTTGACGGTGTAATCTGACGGAGTATTAGCCACATAATATTTATCCAACTTTTCTTTTGTTTCCTTCGCCGTTTTGCCTCTCAAAAAATAATGTTTTATGAGAGAACGAAAATCGTTTTCGCAAACACGTCAACAACAATCAGCTCTCAAAACAAAACTAAGGGCAGTATCGCACTGCCACTTGGCATGTCTGCCTAAATATGAACGGACTACAAGGCACCATAAACTTTTTTGCAGTAGTGGCGCATTCTGGCGGTCAAGGAGGTTACTTTTCACCCCATCTAGTACATAGTATACGCCTTATTTACATATTATATTGTACATATTATACATGTTATATACATATTAAACATATTATACAATACAAATGTATTATATTTACATCGGTAATCGGTCCCCATCATAATCGCTCGTGTCAAATCTACTTATATCACATTTCATGATATTGTAAACATCGTCATATTCTATGTGATATATGAAGTTATCGGTGTACATAATTTTGTAACGCTGCTTATCGCATGTTGCAAAGAGCTTGTCATCGCGCTTACCGATTTCTCGCGCATCGGACAGAACGGTAAGACAATGTGCGCGTTATAAAAATATTACAGGTATTCTACGTCAATCTCGAGAATATAGCCTGTCGATGAATCTAACGCGATGATCGTAAAATCAAAATTTTGCACGTCATCGACCCATCGAAAATCGGCATAAGGTAATGACACATTGCCCAGCCGTACAGATTGTTGACGTCATAGTACATCAAGTACGATGATGGTTTCGATGGATCGTATGATGGCATGTATTTGTTATTGACTCGCGCGTACCTATTTGAACACTGGCTCAGATCACCGCGTATACCGCGCTCGATAAATATTACCATGTCGATATCTGTGAGTAGTTCAAATTTTACACCAGTATGTTTTAACATGGCGTCCAATGTGAAGTCCAGTAAGGTGTAATAGTACACAAGGTCTAACCCGTAACTCGCGACGCAACTGTCGCGGAAATTTTCAAAGACGTCGGCCAACAACAAAACATGTTTTCAGATACAGGTCACTATATTCATCGAGTGTCCGGATGGAGAATCATTGCCACACGTTGATGGCGTGCGCGTAAGCGTTCTCAGATACAGTGTCATCTATCAATAAACTATAAAATTATATAGACTCGCGAGGCGGTAAATAAGCTTCTCCAACTTTTCGATGCAGTCAATGTACTCATATGGCAAGACGCCTTTTTGTGTCAAAAAAAATTTTCTTCTGACAAATTGGAAAATTCGCGTTGTAATATCCGAAGTTTATCTTTACTGAGAAAAGATGCCAATTTATTCAAACTTGAGGCTAGAAATCTATATGAATCTATAAATCATAATTTTAAGCAATTTTTTTTGATCGTTTTTAGTACTATCAACGTGTTTGGTGAATGATATGTATTTTTCTTTCATTACTGGTAATAATAATACGTCCTTCATACGTGTAATTTCTTTGATGATGAAATGAGCGTCGTAGACGATAAATTGTGAAACACTACGGGTATGCAATGCGAATTATTATAATTTAGATTACAGTATGAGTGCGTGAGATCTCTATATCGTCCGATTAAATGACAATTATCGCGTACCTGCGTATCGTCAGGCGCGAATGGTTCTCGCACACGTGGCAGTACGTAACGTTATTGAATTTTTCCCAGTCATCTCGCATGAAATCCGCATGGGTACGTTAGCCGAAATTATGGACTGTACACTATGCGCTAGATTTTTCAATTTTTCTGCGAATCACGCGATGTAGTCTTTATCGTGGTGAAAACGATAATGGATAATGTATCATCGTAGGAACAATGCACGTAATATCCGATACTAAACATGTTATGATGATGATACATGTACGTAGCCGATTCAGGATTCCATCTTTTCCAAAGCATACTCTAAGTCGGCATAGACAACGAATGGGATGCGCTCCTTTCTTCTGTGGGTGTCGAAACTCAACCATTTGTCCTCGCTCGTCAATCTCATCACACAATCGTTTAATTTTCCATAGTCTTCGCTGTGAATCTCCAATTTTGCGCTCGAGCTGTAATGCAGGCATTTGAAAAAAACCACACATTTATTGTCATTATTATTATTATTATTATTATTATTTCATAAAAGAATTTTCATGTTTTTTTTTACTAAGTTGTGAGCTGACTAGTCGGGATAGATTCTTGATGAATGTAAAGTGCCCTGCGTTGTCGTCCTCCACGTTTACATGTTTGCTTTTCTTTCGGTCGATGAGTCGTATCGGCACAATCCCCTACATAGAGCTTTCGCCATCTCTGACAAAGAACATCTACAGACAGAACTCAACTACCTAAAAGTAGCCTTATAGAAAAACGGACACGACAAAAAAGACATAATCAAAACAATCAATAGTCTCTGATACAACCAGATGAAAAGATCCTATCCCATATGTCAAAGGAACAACAGATTGGATAACAGGCAGGATATTAAACAAACATAGTTTGAATTATCTTCAAACCACTCAAAAAGATAAGACAAATCTTAAGAAATCCTAAAGATCAAAGACCTCACTCAGCTTCGCAGGAGTATACAAAACATCTTGTTTCTGCAGGCAAGTATACATTGGAGAAACCGGGAGAATGGTCAACCTATTGATAAAAGAACACTAATGTCAGACTAAAACACGTCACGCAGTCAGCATTATCAGAACACAACATCGAAACAGGACATCAAATACTGTTTGATAAAAAACGACTACAATAGCCAACATTACATCATACTTTCCAAGAAAGTATAGAGAAGTCATAGAGATATAAAAACACTCTAACAATCTAAATAGAGATAATGGAAATAATATAACATAAATAAAATATGGAAAACTATTTTCCCGGTTATTGAAGACCGACCAATTTCCCCCACCTCTCTTCCCTTCACACCCATAATTCTCTTCTTTCCCCTCACCACTCCAACAAGCAGCGTAATATAAAAGAAATGACTCTGAGAAACACCTCAGTATCAGGCTGCTCCTCGCTCTGATGAAATGAACTGCAAAGTTCACAAAACGTTGGCATTTCAAGAATGAATCTGGAGAAGGAAATCCGCAAAACGCATAATCTTTATATAAAAATCGTGGAAGCTTCAAGAATATCGCATTATCTGTATTATTTGACAACGTCGCATTTGTATCAAATTATATTAATGATCATCATTCTTGAAAAAATCTTAAATTACGCTAACAAAGCAGCTATATATTAGCTGATATTGCACTATTTAGCAACGTCGCATCTCAATTATATCGTATTATATGTATTATTTCGCAATGTTGCATTTGTATCATATTACATTAATCATTGTCATTGCAAAACACACATGTTAAATGTCCTTGAAAAAAATTTCTTATATTACGCTGACAAAGTCATATTGAAACTAGCAAATTTTGCAAACGCTGCAATTTGTGATGTCAGATTACATTAATGTTATCACCGGATGTATCTAAAAATCTTTTATTATAAAAATCTGACGCTTGCATTTTTTATGTATTGACCAGAAATGGTCATACATATAAATATCTGTGAGTATTTTTGCGGAAAGTCAGTCTGTGTAACATGGTTAACCGTAGGTGTCCAACGATCGAGCAAATAATTCGCGATCGGGAACTTGATTTCCGCAGTGTGCTAAATCGCATTAATAGTTCTTGCCTTGAAAATGATAGGGCATAAGAGTTGCGCATAATATAAAAAATTTGAAGTTATGAGTAATGAGGTTTGTACAATATCATGTATTGGTATGTGTCGGTATTGGGTCATGGATTTTTCATTCATAAACACTCACGAGTAAACTTGCTCTTTTTCTTGAAACATGAGTCGAGTAAGTATTTTATTTATATTTATTTGTGAAAAATTTTTCTCTATAGATGACTTATTTCGTCCGTTTCGTTCTTTTCCGTCATTGCGTCTTCACAAACAATGAGAGGACGACATTCATATCATTTCATAAAAATTAAAGATAGTACGATTTGGATTAAGTAAATAATAATTTCCATTATAATATATTCAGTAAGTCGGGTTGCCTATCTGCCTATGGGCAGGAGCATGCATTATTGGTAATGCAGAATATGATTATATCGCAAGTCCGACAGGGAATGAAATAAGAGAAATTAAATTTTAATCTGATATAGTGTAAAATTTAATTTATTCTGATATGATGTAAAATTTAATCCTTGATTATCTAATCTTGATTATAATTAGAAACAAACTCCATTAACTGTTGAAAGTTGGTCACGTTCAGCAAACTCAACTGTTGCGGAGCGCATTCGTGAGCGCTCGCAGCTATTAGTATATTCTTTTTCAATAGCAGCGAGCGCCACGGATCTGCTCCGCAACAGTTGAATCTGCTGAACGCGACCATTATGTACTTGTGAAAAGTGACCTGTCGGATTTCGTTAAAAAGACATATTGAAGGTCTTCTTATTCCAACTTAAGTAATGGCAACTTTAATTCTCTATCAAAAATTATTACTTTTCGAAAAAAGTAATAATTGTATCTAATGAATGTATCTAATGAAAAATTAAAACCGAGATACTACAATCTTAATCAAGTTAATTTCTATCAAAAGTAAAACACAAATGCACTATTTCTTATTATTTATACAAACTTACCTTTAAAAAAAAAAGATAAAAAAGGCGCTAAGCATGCGTGCTTTTCGTGAAGAATCATTTGGGCCGGTTTCACCAACGCCAATTATTTAATTGGCCGTGGAACTGTGACTAATTGTGTTTGTGTTTTTCTCTCTACCATTCCTTTCTATCTCTGTGATATGGCGTTACGCGCGACTGTATCATAGCGCTCAACAAATCGCGCTCTTATTATTGCGCAGTGCGAATAATTATACAAAATAAAATATAATATAATATAATATAATAAATAAATAAAATATTCCGCTTGCGAGAAGAGGATAGCAACGTATAAGAGATAGTAAGTATTAACGGTAAGTATGCAAATATAGCACACAGTGAGGACCGCGCTCGGAGGCTGCGATAGGGACAGGCGGCAGACCGCGCTTAGAGGCGGACCACGTCCGGAGGCGGCGATGGGGATCGGTGACGGCGGATCGTGCTCAGCGGCCATTAATCTCGTGTGACGTCATCATCGCGACGCGGATGCAAGTTTCCGCAAACCTCGCTACGTCATTTCCCACACCCGAGACATCCTCCTCTTCCCCCGCCCCGCAACGTCACCCACTATAACGTCATCCCCCGCACATCCCCGTGACGTCATTTTCCTCCCCTCTCCTCCCCGCGGTATCCCTCCTCAGAGGATCTGAATTAGAACCGGCCAACCTACCTTCACTCAAGCCATTTCAGAATATTATTGTGCTTGCAAAAATGGCTGTCGTACGGTTGGGTGTTGTGTACACGTAATGTCAGTAAGAACAGTTAATAATGTTTTTTTACTTTTAGAGAGTTCCGATGAGGAAGCTGAAGAAAGATAAGATATATTGGCCATATATTGGCCACATTTCAATTAGGCAATTAAAACCGTTTGTTCACTTTTGTTACTTTGAGTGTCTCTGCCCCCTCTTCATCGATTAATATAACTATATATAACTATATAACACTTATAACTATTCATTTGGGATTCCAAAAAAGATTTTAATTGTCTTCGTTAAGATTAGACATATTCCAGATACTAGATGATTCGAGAAATTGAATAAAACTAATCCTACATAGTATACAATACACGGTTATAATAACGAACTTTGAATAGCTGTAACACTCAAGGGACTCATTTTACAAAGTTGTACATATGGAATTTTTTAATCCTTTTTTTATGCTCTACAATCCTAGCTAGGTCTCAATGCTGTTCAGCCAGGGTCCAAACTGGACATAGTCCTTTCCTAAATTCAACGATGACATCTTTCCATGTTTAGTTAATCCTACTTCAAGACTATGCCGACTCCTATTGGCTTTCCAGTGTGAATATACAAATATAGCTAGACCATCGGTTCCTCTCTTCCCCTCCTTTCGAGGGAGTGCGCAGAGCGTGCCCTACTCGTATCGTGGCGCGCCGCCGCGTGAGCCATTAATGAGGAAGAAGATATGTCTCAACCTTGGAGGCAGGAGCCATTTAAATAAAAAGAAACTATGGTAAATCTTTAGATTAGGGGACTCCCCCCTTGATGACTTTGACCTTGACCTTGACATATGTTGTCTGAGTAATCTCCAACAAGTTTTAGCCGTCGCTCGTTCTTCATTAAAAAGTCATTAACAAAAAAGTTTAAGAAAAAACGTATACGACATCCTTCTACCATATAAAACAAAAATTTTCTGCTTTGAAGTATATTTTACAACTTTCCACAAGAAGCGACTCCCATTCCATCTCCCTCCCTGCATGGGGGCGCACAACTTTCATATTTTCTTATATAATTTTTGTTTTTAGAATAGAAAATTTTTTTCTGCTTTACTCTGCATATATGGTTTGACTAGGATTAGGTTTGGGGGGGGAGTTAGATTATTATATATTCATGGATATATAATAACCTAATCCTAACCCTCCCTACATAATTATCTACATTTTCCGCTAAAGCAGTGAACTTGTGTTTGTGTGAAAAGTCGCGCCATTAGGCAATGGGAGACGTAGAATGCAGTAGGCGGATATAATTTAAACAGTTTCTGATGTTATATATAGCCAAAATAAGATATTATTTTTTCAAACTTTTTTTGTTAATAACTTTTTAATGAAGGACGAACGACAGCTAAAATTTGTTATATGTCATTCAAATTCATGACCTTGACAACATATATAAGGTCAAGGTCATTGGGGGGGGTCCCCTAATCTAAAGATTAGCTGAAACTACTTACGATATTGTGATTCTGATGTCAAAAATCAAAATCAAATAGAAGTATTTAGTTTCTTATTGAATGAGGAATTGGATTATATAAGGAAAATATTTTCAAGTATAAATCACTATACAATAATCTAAGAGATTCAATTTATTTTATCACGAGAAAATAGAAGATAGTTGGTAGCTACAAGTCATGCATGTTGTTAATATAATCAAATATCATTTTATGTTAATGTAAATGTAATAAGTTAATAACAAAGAGATGAGAGGTGCAATAAAAAATAAGAGACAAAGGAATAAAATAGAATATACAATCAGCAACTAAAAGATTGGAACACTTTTTCAATGGGTTTCAGAATGCTATATATCAGCCTACTTACCAAGCCTATGGATCCATAAATAAGAACCAATTATTCAGTAAACAGGTTGCATTCTGAAACTCGTCAAAAAGAAAATATCGAAAATTACAACTTTTTAATTGCTGACTGTACATAATACATGTTTGATTACTCTCTAAAGAAAGTGAAAGATATATGCAGAAGTTAAATATGCCTATACTTATTGCACAATGTTATACACAATAAATAAAAAAAGTTGCTCTATCGCAGATTATATATAATTCATCCCTTATTCTAAAAATGCGTACCATTTGGCGCTTACAACGCTCGCGAATATTAGTTGTCCTTGTTCAATATTTAATACATAACAAGGATGAAATGATTCCAAAAGCGTCAAGTGGAACGCATCCTAAATTGTTCGGTACTTTCATACATTACTTGTCTTTTTATTAACTAATATTAACAATACAATACTACGAAAGATCTGAGCTATCATAAAAATAATGTTACATTTAATCACATACATTACACACTTTTTGACTGCCTGAAGCCTATCACATGATAAAAGAGATCTAAATAAACTTAATACTATTATTTTGTAGTTATATATTATATGTGTCAGAGTGTAAAGTTAATTCTTAAATAAATTCATATGTATATAAAAAAATACGTAAAAAAATAGAACTAAAATTTTGACTATGGACCGATCTCACAAACTCTGATTAACCTAATCGATCGATTAAGTGTCAATCACAATTGGTCAATTCTGTTGAACAGCAAATGCGATTGGTCAGTTCTAAACTAACAATCGATTAACAATTGATTAATTGAAATTGGTCCTATGAGGTCAAAACAATTTATAATACATATAATAAAATCTGTTTAAGCAGGCATATCTTTGTAAATAGTAGCAAACATTTTTTTGCATTGAATATAATGTAAAATATAGGTATCTTTGAGAAGTTAAGTCATGTATCTATATCAGGGCATTTGTATTAATTTTCAGATTAATATGTGAGAACTATCTGACTCACTGAATTTTATTCTAGAATTATAATATAAATCTTCTATACCTGAAGCAACGGACATGCGAGACTTAGAACGAGTCATGAGTTCACCTATTTCGTCGAGATCTCGATACCTAAAAAATATAGATAATTAAATCTGTCATGTAATCGCAATTCATTTATTAATGCATTGCATTGTACACATTAAATACATACTATTATATTAAATACATATGTATGCATCATTGGATACGTACCTACTAACAGGCCGACTAGGATTTTCAGATAATTCTGATGAATGTTTCATAGTCGAAAATCCATCATCCACATTAAATGATGCTATGTTACCTACGTGAGCATGATAATCTATTATAAAGATATGCTAAATAATAACTTCGTAAAAAAGAAAAAAATAAATATTACCAGAGGGAAATAATATAGTATGTTTTAATAGATCATCGCTGATAAATGGAGATAAACTGTCATCATCATCCGGTAACATATGATTGATCGAATCTGTTCCTATCGATTCAACCATTTCCAACCATTGCTGATTATGCGATCGGAACTTTTCCACTTTTATGCGGGCTGCCCAATTCTTGTCGCATATCTAGAATAAGTTGAATAATTAACAATTCTTATAACACCACATAAATTATTTTTGTATTATTTATACGTATGCTATTTATAAATTTATAAAAACAAGAAAATGCATGCGTTCTTAGTTACTTACAGCAATGACATCTAAACATGTATCACAGACTTTTCTTATTGCAGGGTTTTTATCATGCATTAGATCAATTAGATATCCAGGAGCTTCTGTAAATAATACAAATTTGCACAATTTATTTGTGTAGATAGTTTAAGAAAGAATCTAGACCATAAACTTCTATATATTCCACTAGGTTTAGGCCCGATTACATCAACATTGCTTTGATTTTAAGTGAGGCTTAAAATTCTCTCTGTCTCTGTTTTTTTTCGCTTTAAAACAAGACAAAGAGAATTTTAAGTTTCGCTTAAAGTCAAAGTAACGTTGGTGCAACCGAGCCTTAGACTGCTTAGACTATGTTCGGAAACACACATCAGTGTACACATTAATGCACACCAGCCGTTCGAAAATATCCGTGCTTACTCGATGTGCATTAGTGTGAGATTTTCATTCGGAAACAGAGAGAATTACATAGAGACTGCATTCAGGGAGATGCTATTAGCGCTATTTATCATTCTATCTTCATCGTCCCTTAGACGTGACATAAGGATAGTATTACACAAATGACTGATAGTGCGCTCCTTGATACACTCAATGCGACCACCTGGATCTACAAGATTTTTAAGCCTTAAGCATAAAGAATGGACGAATCACAATCACTTATTCTCCTCACGTCCGACTGTAATCAATTTCTTATGGTTTAAGGCTTAAAACATCTAGAATCTGCGTTTGCTTTGACTTATATTGCTGATGAACATCAACTATCCTTGTTTAATAATCAACAAGGATGAAACGACGCTTAAAGTTTCGTGAGCACCAAAAAGTGAACTCAGCCTGATTATAGATCCGGACTTATAGAAGTAAGGGGATTTGGTGTATACCAGTGTGTTATTGTCTGCTGTTTATTCCATGATAAGTGCTGAGCAATGTCATAACCTTTTTGTTAACTTTATGATATTTCGTCAAATAATATAATAATAATATAATGTAATAATATAAACAATAAGATTGGAAACAAGACCGTTTATATTAAATTAACATTACTTTAAATATGAAGCACCATCACGGTCTAAATGTTGAGATGTTGAACTGATATATATATTCATCTAAACGAATTAATTTCAGAAATGATGAAGGTCTCGGTAGTCTAAAGGCTCAGGACGTTCGCACGGAATGCAAAAGATCCGGACTGGTTCGACTTTCAACCGAGGCAATATTTTTCGTAATAAGTTTATTACAGTTTTTTAAGATTAATTTGAGAAATTTGGGGGGATTATTAATATTTCAGATTGATTGCGTTGAAAGTCCGACAATCATATCGGCACGTAATTATCATTTCTGAAATTAATTCATTTATATGAATATATACAGGGTGTTCAAAAAGTCCCGGACCGGCTGAATAACTTGAAAAAAAAAAATTTTTTGAAAAAACGCCGAAACACGTGAAACGATTTTTCAAAAAATCTATTTTTTGAGAGGGATTGCGACCCCCCGCCCCCAATGGGGTACGTGGGGTACGAGGGGGGTCGAAAATCTTAAATAGCAACATAGGTCAAGTGGGGGCTCATTTTAAAGGTCTTTTCGAGACGAATCCAAAACACTACGCAGGACTTTTTGCACATGAAACACACCGTATTTGTTGTCACACGTGTACATCAATGGTCGCATTTTTGAATGTCGATAAAGACACTTGAAGTCAAAAGTTCAAATCATTGAGTCATTATTATTTTACACTTTATGTAACTTTCTTCCCTGATAAAGCGGTTTTATCGTAGTTCATCTCTGTAATTACCCCCCTCGTCCCCCACGTGCCCTATTGGGGGCGGGGGGTCGCAACCCCTCTCAAAAGATAGATTTTTTGAAAAATCATTTCACGTGTTTCGGCGTTTTTTCAAAAAATTTTTTTTTCAAATTATTCACCCGGTCCGGGACTTTTTGAACACCCTGTATATTAATTCAACATCTCAACATTCAGATCGTAGTGGCGCTTCGTATTTAAAGTAATATTATGTAATAATATAAATTATAATGATAATATTAATAATTTAAATTAATATTAATATATAATAAATACATAACATAATATATATAATATACATATTACATATTTATATTATTATATATATGTATATATTATGTGCTTGAATTAATTCTCGCTGTTTTTGCTACAAAAACTCATGGTTATTTCATCAAAAAGGTACCTGATATTTTATTCACAATATTGCTCATCAAAAGCTATAATCTTTTTACACTTTTCGGGTAACAAATAGAGTCCGCGGTAGAAGAATTTAGGTTCTTTCGAGGCTATTCAGGCATTGAGCCATTTTTTGATATTTTCGAAATAATTGAAGCTGCTCAGAAAGACCATGCAGCATCGAACAAATGATAATCTGAAAGATCAACATCTGGTGAATAGGACGAGTGGGATAAGATATCCTCTCCAAATGCCTCTAAGATTTCCTTCACTGGTTCTACAACATGTGGTCTAACATTGTCATGAAGAATAATTTTGTCATGTCTTTTGGCTTAGTACGGGCGTTTTTCGTTGAGTGCTCGATTCAAATTGAGTAATTAATGTTAATAGTGTTCAGCATTGATAATTTGACTCGTTGCAGTAACTCATAGTACACTACACCTACTTGATCCCATCATGTATAGCATGACTTTGATGTTAATGGTTCGCTGAAAAGCACCCATTTCTTGCGCTTAGGATTGTCGTAACGAATCCATTTTTCATCGCCAGTTACAATTCGATGCAAAAACGACTTTCATTTTTATCTTTGAAGCAGCAATTCACAAATGGCTAAATGTTTTGTAATGTCTCTGTTAACGAAATTATCGTTCAATTGGATCAAATTGAATCGAATATGTAAGAGTGACATTATTTACGCCATCTTACTTAATTATCAGCAAAGCGACTACGAAACAGTCTTTTTCTCTCAATTCATGTGAGACCCGGTTTTCTAGCTTCTGGATCATTCCTATTGCTTTTAAACGTTTGCTAACGGTTGACATCTACATTTAATGTTTCCGACAATTCTTTGAATGTCTGACATAAATCTTCTTGTAATGCCTCCAATTCTCCATCTTCAAATTTTTTCGGCTGATCAGAGCACTCTTTGTGTTTATTCACGTCAAAATGATTCTTTTTGAATCTTCTAAACCAATCTCTGCAAGTTATTTCAGATAAAGCATGCTCCCCATAAGTCTTCAATAGCAAACGAATACTTGAATGACTTTCAGCAACAGATTTCTTGAGATTAAAACAGAAAAATAATGCTTCCCGCAAATTTCTCTTTCTTTTTATACGAAACCCGACATTTTTAATGCAATAAAGAATTGTGTTTTTTGCATTCGATCAAATGTTACATATTGATTATTAAAATCTATTGACAGTACTTTCATATATATTAGCAGTCACTTTCGATCATGTTGAAAACAAATACTGACCTCTCCCAATCAACAATGAGAATTTTAAGCATCTAATAATATTTCGTCGGCGATGTTTGTCCAGTTTTACACTCAATACTTTCCAACTAAAATAACTTCAAATTACACCAAAGAATTTCCGAACATATCCTAACTCCATCTCTTTGACTGCTGTTAAAAAGTAGCCAAAGATATATGCATGCTCAAGATAAGATCCACATCAGGGCCTCTATTCTTGAAAAGAAACCTACACGAAAAACTAGAGAAATACTATAGTATGTATTACGAATACCATGTATTAGTATGTACTACTGATGTATTACTGATACTATGTATTAGTATCCCTGGGAAAAAGAAATTGATAGAGAATGATTGGAAATAATAGGATTTCTATCAATTTGTATCGTTTTCTATAAGTTTATATCATTTTCTATTGTCGACCTCGCGAGCATCACGATTGATCGAATACGAATCCTATTGTATTTTATCGGATTCTATAATATTTGTACAAGATTCCTATAAGATCTGATTCAAATTAATGAATATACGAAACCAGATTCCATATTCAAAACGATAATAAGATTTTTTTATCATACTCAATCTTTTTTTATCAAAGATCATTTCTTTTTAAGAATAGAGGGCTAGTTCCAATCAGAGAGAAAGAACATGAGGGCTTTTTTCCTGTAGAATGCCTAGTACACTACTGCTCTATGAAGAAGTGGATGTCCTGATGAAAATAAATCGCTGAAATCGTTGAAATTTCTATTAATTTGATATATTTTAGCTACTTCAGCGATTTATTTCCATCAGAAATAGCACCGTAAAAAAATGGATATTGTGTAGTTTACATGCACTTCTTCAGAGGACAGTAGTGCATGGGGGCATTTTATGGTTACAGAAAAAAGGCTCACATGTCCTGCTCTCAGGTTTCTCTTTGATTCAATCAAGAGATGTACATATGATATCTTGAATCAATCACAGAGAGGTATACAATGGATGTGGTCCACTTGGCGCTACAAATGCTTCGAAGCTTTTGATTGACTAATCTGAAGAAAGAATTTTACTAACTGACCAATTAAAAAATGTTTCAAAGCATTTGTAGCGTCAAGTGGACCATGATCAATATCTTGAATCAATTACAGAGGCTGATCACACGACCTGTTGGTATCTCTTTTCTGTACGTGCGGTCACATGATCTTATTCTGCATCTAATTCAGGCAGTACCTTTATGTAAGGAAATTGTGGGAAGTTAAATCCTAGACACAATAGGCCTGTTCTTTTTAGTTAAACTTTTGCACCAGCTCATCTTCCTTCCTTTTCTCTCTACGAGGAAAGAAGAGGAAGATGAATTGATGCAAAAGTTCAGACAAAAAGAACAGGCTTATTGTGAGCAACAAAAATAGCAATAGAAATGACATATACATAAGCAATATATAATTGTCGCCTCCCGCACAATGCCATAAAGAAATAAAAATGCCAACCAATTTGATCTATATAGATCTATAGCAGTATATTCTAGTAGATCTATGCAGTATATTCTTCCTACTTCAAGGTTATAGCACATATAAAGCCCATGATATATAAAAACATTAGGCAGTAAGACATAAATAGTAAACAAATTAGCCAATTATAGTAAAGACCGTAAGGCTAGTAGTGAATCCAATGTTACGATTTCCTTATTATGTTTTTGTATTCCTTATTATGTCTTTAAGCCGTGGGCTTAAAGAGAGTGAAAAATCTGAATTGGTACCGATTGGTACGTTATAAGGCGATAGATACAGAATTCCAATTTGTCGGAAATTTATCGCTGTTGCCTTATTATCCTACGTGCATCGACATATGCATTCCTATATATTGCATGTTCCTATTGCTATCAATATTGATTATCGCTATCGCTATTGCTATTTCTATTGCTATCGCTATTGCCTTATATAGGGCTTGCACTTGTGTTTAGAGCTTTAGCAGTCTAGTGTAACATATATAAGTCCATGATATAGATACGAGAAAATCACTTTTGATTGATCCATCATGTTTTAACAATTCCTGAAAGAGAGAAAGAAAAAAACAATAAATAAGAAAAAGAAAAAATAGTAAATGTGTCTTTCTCTCTTACAAATTTTTGTTAAAACTACTACCTTGTATATAAAAAACTGCGACTCATATCTAGACTCTTTTTCTAGGCGTCTCCGGTTTAAATATATTTATAACACTTGCCATACTACTTTATGCATCTTTATCTATCTTATTTAAATCTAATAATTGAGAAAATTGATTATATATTACCATTACCGGTCTCACGAATCAAATAATCTCGGGTTGAATCATGTTTTGCAATTTGATAAAAAATATAAATAATTTGTAAAACCATTTCATCATCTTCTTGCTTGGCTGTAATGACATTACATATTGAAAATAATGCTTGTCGGGACATAAACGTATGGTTTTTTGCGTATGTTTGCTTTTTAATACATACCTTTAAGCAGTTCAATAAGAGAAAGAAGTATATCAGCCTTACATAACAAACGAGCACAATCTTCATCATGAGCTGCAGTACCGAGAAATATGACAATCTCAAGAACTATATCATCTTGCGCTTTACCTATAGATATAAAAACTGATGTAACAAAATCTAGATTGAGATTTAATATTATTTCAATTCTATATATTAACATTAAATACAAAGAATAATGCAAGATAAAAGAGAAAGAGATCATACCTGGAACCAAATTATTACGTATCCATGGTATAAGATTGCAGCGTTGAATGATTTGAGAATAATCCAAATCAGATAATTCCAAATTGCCTAACACGCCAACAACTTCCAGTATAAAGTCTTGAGAATCAGACTGAGTCAAGGCCATTGCGAAATCACCCACAAATTCCTATTAAATATATATGAGCAAAAATTACAATAATAGTTATATTTGTTATATTAATCCTAACATTGTTTCAACTCACGACAAAATTTTCTTTTATCAAATCGTGTTGGGAAATATTTCTAATCATCTTCATTACAAGGGCATCTTGATTTCTAAATGCAATTTTTATGAGACCTTGCAAATGATTGTTTTCCACCATCAGTTGCGCATTCTTATTATTAATAGCTAAATTTATGCCGAGTGCTATTAATTCAGATCTTACATGTTCATCTTCAGAATTTAATACCATGTTTGTTACCTAAGTAGAATGTACAAATATTATGCTGTTAATTTCAAGCTTGTTCAATTTATATCAAAACTTTATAGATTTTTATATACCATTGAAATACAATCTGTATTTGTAAACATTGCTTTCACTTTGTCATCCATACTGGCATGATAAAGTAGTCCCACAATTATGCTTTTATTTTTTATATCAGCTGCGAATATAATATTGACGTATATAGAATTAATATATTGAAGATTATGTATTTTCAATTTTTATACATTATTATATGTAAAAATGAGAGCATATGTATCATATACTTGATTTATGGAAACAAATCTTACCTTGACTAAGCAATTTTATCCATTTTGGTAACATACCCACTCTAATCATTCTTGCTCTCAATTTAGCATCAAAAGAAAGATTAAATAGCAATTTTAAAGTACTTAGCACAAGATCAGCATTATTGTTTTGTAAAAGTCTCGGTAATTTGTCTATAATATTTTCTTCTATCTATAAATGTGAGTGTACATTTACATTTTTATACAAGATATATTTTTTCATGTGATATTTGTATAAAATATTTAATATTACCATAAGATCTTTGTTTTCGCGAAAGATGGATAACTTCTTCAAAAATGTAACAACCAGGATCAACAAATCTGTGTTCGTCCTGTCTAACGTTTTAATCAGCATACCAATGACATTTTTTTTACGCATTTTCCTTTCGACTTCCATAGCATTTTCGGCAATATTTAAGAGTAGATAAAATGCTACTCGCAGCAGTTGCTCTTGCTTTTTAGTCAAACTCTTAAACTTTTTGCGACTTTTTTCTAGTTCCTCCTTCAGCTTCTTAACATCACTCTCAGAAACGGTTATAGATACTTCCATGGATCGTTTCTTGATTTCATAATCCAACGGACCTTCCATATTCCAAATATCATCAATGATTCTAATCTTTCTATCATAGTTGTCATTATTGCCTGCTGAGAAAAACGTTAGACCAGTAGTGTTTTCAAATTGTTTCCGACGTTTCTCCATATCCTCCTTCCACTGATCATAGCGACGTAACTCAAAATCAATTATATCCATACAAAGAGAACCGATCTATATATGAAAGAAAAAAATGTGAATATAATTCCAAAAGTTGTCTAATCCTTTCAAGTTTTATCAACATTTGCAACTTACTCTGTATTCGAGCACAATGTTATGAAACTGACTATATGTTGAGAAGCAAAAAAAGATATAAATGATGTTCGTGGACAGTTCTATGCTGCGCCGCCAATCTTCTCTCAGAACTCGAGCTAATGCACTTAATAACGATTCTGTATGAATAAAAAGATAATCTCATAACATTATGATTAATCACAAATATTTTCAATGATACATAATTTTCTTATCACTATTATGAATCAAATTGAAATTATCTAAAATTATTTATAGAAAAAAATATATAACATAAAAATTACCATTTTTTATCAATTCCAAAAGATTATCAGGTACCCTCGCTAATTGTAAAATTAACGATGAACCTTTAATTTTGCCTGGTATCTCTTCGTATAATAATTCAATATAACTATCGACGTTACTAATGACTGCACGTTCAATTTCGCTGTTCTCTGTGATCAATGAATTCGACGATGCCGGTCTTGGTGATTGAGAATTACTATCACCTAAGAAAATTATAAATTTATTAACTTCTAGAATCTCAAACATATAAAAATAGCAAACATAAAAACCATATTACATTACCTGCACTGATATCATTGGTTCGACGATTTTGTAGATAATAAATCAATTGCTCAACCTCGTGTAGTTTAGATTCATGTATCAATGAGCACTTTTCCATTACCTCTTTGGCTAAGAGAGAAACATTTGTGTCGGCGTTTAAACTCTTCAATCTGATTATCTTTTGACATTCCTATATACAATGACAAACATACAACAATAGCTTAGGTCCTGTAAGGACATTTTGTTATTTATTTATGTAAGAAAACGTACTTTACGATCACCGAGCATAGGATCTCCCAGTTCTCCCAATATCAGTGCCTCAACATCATAATTTACTACCAGAGCCTTTTCTGTTGGATGGACATCCAATGTCCCAGATCTTACTTTCCTAAACATCAATTATTAAAATCGTATACGTTCTTGTTATTATACTGTAAGCGTGCTTACATGTGTTTTTTTTTCATCCTATCTTGTCTATCAATATTCACCCGGCATCACTGGTCTAGTTTCCATCGAGGGTTTAAATCGGATCAGAGTATAAAAACCAATCAACTACAGTCGAGTATTCTCCTATTACAGTCGAACGACAGGGAAATACTCGACTGTAGTTGGTTGGTTCTTACATTCTGATTCGGTTTAAATCCTCGATGGAAACTAGACCGTTGGTTTTTACATTCTGATTCGGATTACACTTGGTGGAAACTAGGCTATTGTGCTAAAATGCCTGTTCTAAGGAGCTTTCCAACAAGAGACACAAGAGATTTGTTTGCGTCGCACGCTCCAATATGCTCAACACGCTCCAATATGCTCAACACGCTCAATATGTTCGCGTCGCGTTAGAGCATATTCCATGGATCAATTAAGAGCTCCATTTGCCTCATCTGAGAAGGTGGTACAATTGGGGCATGTTACGCACGCATGCATAATGGTGAAAACGTACTGTATCGAAAAAAATATTTCAGATTCATTTTGTATAAAAACGCATTTAATAAATTTTTGATATAAATATAAAAATATAATATAACAATATAATATAATATTAATAAAATAAAATAATAAAATAATAAAATAAAATAAA
>NW_011627494.1:2219-18236 GCF_000204515.1 Acromyrmex echinatior | reverse complement strand
CACCAATTTGCGTATAGCTCCTTCGGTGGGTGCTCTATCACGACCCATATTTCTTTTCAAAATTCGTACAGTTTCGGCGACACAGCACTGACTTTGAAAATAAGTTTTAAAATTTCAAAACGCTCTTCAAGAGAAAACATGTTGTTTCGTGCCGCGGACGGTATGACTAATAAACTGTCAAAATTTCGGGTCTGTAGCTCGTTCGGTGTTGCCATACGACGAAATTCAAAAACGTACCAATAGATGGCCCACCCTGTATTTGGTGGGACCAGCTCGGCGTAGTATATTATGAGCTGTTAAAACCGACTGAAACAATCACAGGCGATCAGTATCGAACGCAATTGATGCGTTTAAGCCGAGCATTGAAAGACAAACGGCCGCAATATAACGAGAGACACGATAAAGTGATTTTGCAGCATGACAATGCTCGACCCCATGTTGCGAAAGTGGTCAAGACATACTTGGAAACATTGAAATGGAAAGTCCTACCCCACCCACCGTATCCTCCAGACGTTGCTCCCTCTGACTATCACTTGTTTCGATCAATGGCATACGACCTGGCTGACCAGCACTTCCGGTCTTATGAAGAAATAAAAAATTGGATCGATTCGTGGATCGCCTCAAAAGATGACCAGTTTTTTCGACGCGGGATTCGTATGCTGCCCGAAAGATGGGAAAAAGTAGTGGCCAGCGATGGACAATACTTTGAATCATAAATGTATAACCAGTTTTTTACAATAAAGCCTCGAATTTCGGAAAAAAACCGCATGAGCAAAGTCATACTCCTTATAGTTAATAAGATTATTAATTACTAAAAATTGACGAAAACTGGCCTTCAATAATTTTTACTCAAATACTATCAACTTTACAGAAAAACTGAAAAAGACAAAAGTTATTTATTTTCTTCTCATAGAATTCTACGAATTTTTTCAGAATTTTTTATCAACTTTTTAGTACTACATTTTCTCATTTTTACCAATATATTATAATAAAATACGGTATTAAAAAATTCTGAAAAAATTCTTAAAAAAATTTTTAAAGCCCTATGAAAAGAAAATACAACATATAACAATTGTCTCTTACAGTTTTTCTGTAAAGTATTCGAGTAAAAAATTATTTAAGAAAGAGAAGAGAGAAGACCAATTTTCGACAATTTTTAGCAATTAATATCTTGTTAACTATTGCGAAAATTACTAAATGAGGACTTTTCTTCTCAGTTTAGTCCATTCTGTCCCTATGCGAAAGATTTATTAAGATTTATCATTATTTTTCAAATACTCTGTATACGTAAAGTTATATGTATATATGTGTATGTATATACATTTGTATCATGCATATATTCTGCAATACACTCTACATTTTTTTTGTTAATTTTATAACCAAACTACTGTTTTCTAAATAAAACTAACTTTTTAAGACTATTTTTATGGAAGGTCACATTATCATCTATGTTTATCTTCGATTCGCCATTATGCAATGTTGTTACATTTTTATTAATAGTGTCCTAAGTAATAAATATTTCATAATTTTGAGTCTAGAATTGATTCAACAAAATTTTAATGAATGTAATTGTCAAGTTTTAAACTTAAATATTCATTATTAACCAAGTAAACCAAGTTATGATGTAAAATGTAACTAGAGTATCACCTTCTCCTCTACTAAAGAGTATTAAAAACACATTAAAAAAAAAAAACATTTTAAACATTTGTTTTAAATTGTTTTTAAAAAAGTATGTTTAATTTAATCTGATGTTTAAAACATGTTTTAAACATTTGTTTAAAAAAAAAATTTTTAACAAAATAACCCTGAAGGGAAGTCGGCGCGCAGTCGAATGGAGAAGATTGACCTATTCGACGATTCGCACATATTTGATTTCGTGTGTAAAATTTGCTAAATTTATATTTTCTCAGCAATAAATTGACATGGAAACCTGATTTTTTTTAAATCTAGTAGTAGCTCTAAGAGTAACTCAACGAGATATAAACAAATAACTTCAAATCAAATGTTTTGCAAAGTAATTGTAATTATGAAATATTTAGTTTTTTGTTTCTTGAATTTTTATTTTTTCGGTTTATTACTAAAAAATTACATTTGAGTATGGAGTGCATGTATAATTAACAAATTTAAGTCACATTAGCTATGCTTCTTTATTTAATATGCTGTAAAAAGTGTTCAATAAGACATGCGTTTCATATTCAAACGTGATTTTTTAATAATAAACCGAAAAAATAAAAATTCAAAGAAAAAATTTTCTAAACTAAAAATTTCATGATTACAATTTGAGATTTTTTAACAGCAAATTCAATTCTTCCTTGACAAATTGGTGTCAGACATAACTTTTAATCTTAAAAACTAGAACCACAGTGATTTTTTGAAAAAAAATTATTATTTTGGCTCCTAATAATCAGAAAGTAATCTTTTTTTTAAATTCATAGAAAAATATTAGATTTTGAATGCTTCACATGGCTATTTGATATGATGCATATTAACGAAATTATTTCCGTTTTTTTACAGGGAAAAAGATACCCACTTTTCAGTCATTTTATAATAGTTTAACTGCAAAAAAATCGTTTTGTTATTAAGTGTACATGATAGTGCAACTCTTGAAGAAGGAAAATGTCTGTAAATTGCTGTGTGACTGCTCAAAGATGAAAAAAGTTTTCAGACAGATTTTTAGTGAATAAATGATTTTTTGAAAAAATTACATGAACATTTTCAGGCTTGTTCAGGGCTAGATTTGTTCATCATTACGAGGGCTACATTTTACGAGAATTTCAAAGCTTTGCGTTTAAATCTCAATGAACAGAAAGCGAGTAAAAAAAGGCCTTTTTCGGTGTTTTAAAAATTTTTTCTACTGAACTAATAGATCGATCTTAAGGTTCCACGTCTCACTTTGTAGTTATTTTGAATACGTATATTTTTTTATACCGATTTTTTTTCATACAATCAATATCTTTATTTTATAAGTGAAAAACGCTTTTTGCAACTATTCGATTTTTTTTCACATATTTTCTTCATAAGTCTCGAGTCTCGAACATACGCATTTTCTTTTCTGATGTCTTTCGAGACTTTCTTTTTTGAAAAGAAATGCTGATTTATAATTTTTTTGCGGTAAAATTCTACTTCTATTGAACTATTCTTGCTACTCGAGTTTATGAAGGAGAGGTATATTATATAATGCGCATAAAAAATCGTACAATTAAATATCTCGTAAACTGTTGCGTTTTAACATTGCGATTTATACTATTCTGGATTAATGGGAAGAGGAGTACACTATTACTACAATTTATTAAAACTTATGTTATTTAGAATGCCCCCCCCCCCTCTCGCCTCTTATTGAGGGCCGAGATTGCCGAGAAAGCATTTTCGATCGCTTGAAACAAGTGATTAGTGTCTCGCTCGCTGTTTCGTTCACTCTCAACGCGCTGCAGGCAAGTACACGGACATGGGCTCGTGCAGCTTAAGTGTATGGCTACCGTTTCCCAGACCGTCTGATTCTGTGTCGCCACCATCAATGCAGAGTTCTTGGCTGAGTAGTCAGGAGCCGACGTGAACTTAATCCAATGAGCCAATCAGGATACTGCTTTAGATCTACGTACTCTGACAAAAATAGAAATAGCAGTTTATTATTATTTCCATTTCAGTTAGATTATGTAGACCTACAGCAATATCCTGATTGGCTTATCAGCTTAAGTTTACGTTTTACGATCATTGTTGTGAAATTTTGTGTGCGGTAGTCCTAAAGCAAATTTCAATCGGTTTAAATTTGTCTTACAGATAAGTTTACTGCTATTTTTATTTCCAACAAATTACGTAGATCTAAAACAGTATTGGCTCATCGACTTAAGTTCACGTCTTAAGGTTACTGTTACAGAAATTTTGTCTGTGGCAGCCCTTAGGGATAAACGTAGCGTTTAACATTCGTCAAGGTTAGATTAACCTTGACGAATGTTGGAGGAGATTCTATTCTCGACCAAACTTTTCTCTCTTTAGAATTTCATAAAATAAACGTATGTAACGTGTGAATTTTCAATTTTACCACATAGAATGCAATCTCAATTTTAATCTTTGCAATTGATGGCTTATCATTAGACTAGAGTGAACGTAATTCTTGCTTATGTAAGTATCATTTTTAATTTTTCAAAGTTCAACTTGTGTATTTGATTTCATCACAAATGTGTCGAAGGTCGGAAACATCTTGTTACTAATGATTTTTGATTCCCGTATACGGAAAGAAGTTACTATTATGGCATAGCACGGTAGGGTATCTCGCTGCAGATGCCTAAGGTTCTAATTGATCGTAGATATGCTTTTCCTTGAATCGACAACAGATGCTCAAGGATTCCTTTTTTATCTGGTTAATTACTTAGTATAATTATTAATTTTTTTATCTAGTTTACATTGTGCACTCCGGCCTAGCGGCAAATTATAGATTGCAATTGAGACATTCTGTTATTTACTACAAAAAAATTAAAAATTCACATTATGTATACTCTACAAAACTTCACAAATTTAAATTATTAGAGAGAAAAGTTTGATCAATGGTTGAGAGAATAGAATCTCCTACATTAACTTAATCTCAAATATTAAATTTCTCTGGTTAACCACTGCTAACGATATGCTAAAGTCGTTCATGGAGTTTGCTAAGGAGTTCTGCACAATAAAAGAAACAGAGAACAGAGAACAAAAATTTTAACCTATCAGAAATCATGTATTGTGGAATACACAGTTTTTATAGAATGAAACTGGTTGAAATTCTTATTCTCTGTTCTCTATTCCTTTTATTGTGCGGAGTCCCTTACACGAACAGCATTGGTAGTATTTACATTCATAGCGTGAATAGCGTCTCTCCGCATGCACTCACAGTTCACAACAACTTTGCTTTAAGAAGCAGTAAGAAATTGACCAATCACAGTCGATTATTTTTCTCATATTCAACTGTGATTAGTCAATTTCTTAAAACTTTACGGCTTACGATCTCTTAAAGCAAGGTTGTGGACAAGGTAATTGTACTTGTAAAAATTAACTAGTCAATCAAATATGAAAAGAATATAGATTTGTTCGTGTTATTTAAAATTCCAAAAATATTCACACATAAAAAAAGATAAATATATATTCAGACATCGAAAAGAGAGAGAGCAAAGATGCTAAATGCAAAAAATGTAAATAATGCGAAAAGACCGATAACTGTGACTATAAGGGCTGCCGCATACAAAATTCCGCAACAGTGATCGTAAGACGTAAACTTAAGCCGTTAAGCCAATCAGGATATTGGGTCTACATAATCTAACGGAAATGAAAATAATAGTAAAACTTATTCATAACCTCGCAATAAGGCAAATTTTAAGTCGTTAAAACTCAGTTAAAACGCCTTACGGATAAATTTACTGTTATTTCCGTTAGATTATAACTAATATCCTGATTGGCTCATCGGCTTAAGTTCACATCTTACGATCATTGTTATAGAATTTTGTGTGTGGCAGCCCTCATCCCGGATTTACAATAGATGTTTTAAACATTAAGTCGTAAAAAATTGATCAATTACAATCGAATTCGAGAAGAATAATCGATTATGATACGTCCATTTCTTATAGTTTAAGGTTTAGAAATCTATTGTATTAGGTGTACAACTTTGCTTCCGCCGTTTTTTCCGAAATTCAAGGCTTTATTTTCAAAAACTGTTTATAATTTTATGATTCAAAGTATTGTCCATCGCTGGCCACTACTTTCTCCCATCTTTCGGGCAGCGTACGAATCTCGCGTCGAAAAAACTGGTCATTTTTTGAGGCAATCCACGAATCATCGATCCGATTTTTTACTTCTTCATAAGACTGGAAGTGCTGGTCAGCCAGACCGTGTGCCATTGATCGAAACAAGTGATAGTCAGAGGGAGCAACGTCTGGAAAATACGGCGGGTGGAATAGGACTTCCCATTTCAAAGTTTCCAAATATGTCTTGACCACTTTCGCAACATGGGGTCGAGCATTGTCATGCTGCAAAATCACTTTATCGTGTCTCTCGTTGTATTGTTTGTCGCTTCTCGCCGTTTGTCTTTCAATGCTCGGCTCAAACGCATCAATTGCGTTCGATACTGATCGCCTATGATTGTTTCAATCGGTTTTAACACCTAATACACTACGCCGAGTTGGTCCCACCAAATACAGAGCATGACCTTGGAGCCGTGAATATTCGATTTGGCCGTCGACGTGGAAGCATGGCCAGGAACTCCTCATGATTTTCTGCGTTTGGGGTTATCGTAATGAATTTTCGTCCCCAGTCACAATGCGATGCAGAAATCCTTTCCGTCTTTGCCTTTCAAGCAGCTGTTCACAAGCAAACAAACCGTTCAACATCTCTCGATTTTTCAACTCGTACGGCACCCAATTTCTTTGCTTCTGAATCATTCCCATGACTTTGAGGCGTTTTGAAATGGCTTGTTGAATCACTCCCAATGATCGTGCCAATTCTTCTTGATTTTGACACGACTCAAGTAATGCCTCCAATTCTGCATCTTCGAAAACCTTCTCTCTTCTACCGCTATACGGTCTTCGACGTCAAAATCACCGTTCTTGAAGCGTTGAAACCATTCACGATACGTTCTTTCACTAATAGCGGCCTCACCATAAGTATTTGAGAGCATTCGATGAGCCTCAGCCGCAGATTTCTTCATATTGAAGCAGAAAATTAAAATCTCCCGCAAATGACGAGAATTTGGCTCGTAAACTGACATTTTCAATCGAGAATAACTTTATTATGCAGACACAAATCGACTAATGTTTCTATGAGATTATGTTGACAGATGCCCAAGTTTATTGTATGACGTCTATGATCTATTTATTTCGACCATCACTTACCGCTAAAGCCATCTATAGGAAAATGGCGGAAGCAAAGTTGTACACCTAATAAATCCGGGGTTAAAACTTAAAAATCTTTTGTAGATCCAGGCTAATCAATTCCTAGAACCATGTGATACACAAAAAACTTAAGGCAATAAGATATAATCAATAAGAAAATTAACATGTTGGATTGACTATTGCTTACGGATTCTACTGTGATTGGTCAATTCGCTTACTACTTATGTTCTACTGCTTAAGTTTTTTTGTGTGTATGGCCCTTATGCGTGGTCTAAAATGGCAGTAATAGTAGTGGATGAAGTTATAAATTGACCAATCACAGTTGAATGTGACAAGAATAATCGACTATGATTGATCACTTTCTTATTCTCAACCTCATCCATTACTGATATTGCCATTGTAGACCACGCATTAGGGCTACCGCACACAAAATTCCGCAACAGTGACCG
The DNA here is from genome assembly GCF_000204515.1 of Acromyrmex echinatior. The sequence goes on along the minus strand of NW_011627494.1, from coordinate 10,933 downwards.
TAAGATGTAAACTTAAGCCGATGAGCTAATCAGAATTTTGCTTTAGGTTTACGTAATTTAATGGAAATGGAAATAATAGTAACTTATCCATAATCTCGCAATAAGGTGAATTTCAACCAATTGAAATTCATCTTATGGATAAGTTTACTGCTATTTCTATTTCTTCCATAATTCATAGATCTAAAGCAGTAGCCTGATTGGCTCATCGGCTTAAGTTCACGTTAAGACTTTCTTAAGGACTTTCTCCGACTGCAGTTGTGCTCAATCTAATGAGCACATTAGTGCATTATAAAAATTTTTATGAAAATTTATTTCACTTTTATTAGTATAAGATATTCCATAAGTGTTAATGTTTTTATACAAGTTTTTTCATACAATATAAAATGCCTCCCTCCTTCGCTACTGTCACCGGTCGAAAAAAATAGCAACTTTATTTACTTTGCTATTTATTTTGCTCAATGATTTTTTAAAAACGAAACTATTTCAGATAAATTTCATATTATTCCTTATAATATCAAGTTTTATGTCTCATTATTCCAAAAAATTGTTAAGAAAAATTTTTTTACAGTGAATAAAAAGACCATTTTCGAATAAGCTTTAGATACGGATCCTATGTATAAATGTGTGTATGTGTGTGTGGTGTGCGTGCGGCGCGTGCGTACGTGTGTGTGTACGATATATATATATATATATATATACATACATTATATATATATGTATACAGGCTTCCAAAGCGATCGTACCAGGCTAATTTCTTGAAAAGTTTCAGATAAAAGTTTGTCCATTTCGAGAGGAACATAAGAGAGTACCATTGGATACCTTGAACAGCGTTGTTAAGATCAGGAAATGATCACGTTGAATTTTTCAAATGGAACTTCCCATTATTTATAATATCTTGTAGCTACCCTTGGGAGCTTATCAAAACACTATAATAAAATATTTGTTCATTAAGTATTTTTCAAGTTATGAGGCTCGAAAGTTACAGTATCCATCGGCATTGGCGTTACTCAAGATGCTAAAATGATGGCTAAAACCTCTTGAATGTTGTTTAGGAACATGACCTAGATAACATTTGTCAAGATCAAGGCCATTGGAGAGTATTCTTCTTATTTTCATTTTTGCACAAAAAATCTATTTTTACGTACAAATGAAAATAAGAAGTACAACTTTCAATGGCCTTGACAAATGTTATCTATTAGTATAGTCGCTCTGGAACACCTTGTACATATGTATACGAATTATATATATGTATGTATGTTTTAAACGCTTCAACTTTGAAGTGGAATATTTATTTTTAATTCCACTCCGGGTATTGAGTTTTAAAGCAGATAATATATTCAAGACACTAAAACAAGCTTATTCTGTAAGCTTCAGAAAAATCTAAAGAAAAATGGATTTTTTCGGAGAATTCTTAAGCTTATGTTGCAGAAATTTTGTCTGCGGCAGCCCTTACAACCATAATTACAACCACAATCATTTAAGAAGCACCGTAAGAATCAGCCAATTAAAATTAAGAGTTCAAAAGAATTCTCGACTGTGATTGACTCATTCTTATTGTACGTCTTATGGTTACTGTTACAAAAGATGTGTGCCATGGCCTTTACATGTATTATTCTACAATAAATCATTAGTAATAAATTAGAAGTTAGAAGCTAGAAATTGACCAATCATAATCAAATGTAAGAAGAATAATTGATTATGATCAATTTCTAGCATCTGATTTATTACTAATGGCTTATTGTAGAATATGCGTTACAACTGTGCTTATACAATTATAAAATAAGCATTACCCGGGATCTACAATAGATTTTTAAGCCTTAAGCCATAAAGAATGAACAAATCACAATCAATTATTCTCCTCGCACTTAACTGTAGTTGGTTAATTTCTTAACCGCTTAAGGCTTAAAACACCTATTGTAGATCCGGACTTTCTACAATAAGTCATTACCTAAGCTTTAAGTCTTAAACCGTAAGAAATTAACCAACCAATTATAGACAATTATTCTTTTCACATTCAACTGTGATTGGTTAATTTCTTACGGCTTAAGACTTAAACTTAGATAATAACTTATTTTAGAAAGTTTATTATATTGAAGTGACATTGAAGTGATGTCATAATGAATATTTTTTTGTCTACTCTTGTAATGTGATCTATGATTACATTATTGGCGTTTAGGACCCGTTATGTCTCTTTCTATTTTTGATGAGAGCAAAACGATAAAGTGAAATAGCACAGGTCACAAAAACTGTTAATTTTCGGCTTCTTCTTCCACCACTAAAAATCATGCTTGGTATTGCTCTATGTATATATGTACGAGGCAAAGTAAAGTTACAACATTTTACAAAAATCGAAAAATGAATATTTACTAATAAAACTTATATGACATATTACACAAGTAAAGCACTATTTTTCCACGTATTCGCTATTCAGTTCCAAGCATTTAGTGAGCCGTGGTATCAACTTTTGTATTCCTGTGTCATATGTTTCTGCCACCACCTCTCTTTCCACCATTCACACACGGCATCCTTCACTTCTTCATCAGTAGAAAAACGTTTCCCTGCTATGTGTTCTTTCAATAGGATGAAAAGAAAAAAGTCACTTGGTGCTAGGTCAGAACTATAGGCAGGATAGTTTAGAATATCCCAACCAAAACTGTTGAGATCGATCGTTTTGCGATATGGGGCCAAGCGTTGTCATGCAACAGACACATGCCCTTTGTCAGCCGCCCTCTCCTCTTGTTTTGGATGGTTCGTCAAAGGGTTTTTGAGGGTCTCGCAGTATCTGTCGGCATTAATGAATTGATCTGGAGTCAAAAAATTGGAGACAAAACGATCGATCTCCTCAACAGTTTTGGTTGGAATATTTTGAATTATCTTGCCCTATAGTTCTGATCTAGCACTAAGTAACTTTTTTCTTTTCATGAAAGAACACATAAAACATTTTTTCACTGACAAGGAGATGAAGAATACCGTGTGTGAGTGGTTAAGGGAAGTGGTGGCAGAAACGTGTAACACAGGAATACAAAAGTTGATACCACGGCTCACCAAATGCTTGGAACTGAATGGAAAAATAGTGTTTTACTTGTGTAATATGTCATATAAGTTTTATTAATAAATATTAATTTTTCAATTTTTGTAAAATGTAACCTTACTTTCCAAATATGCCTCATATGTCGTTGCCTATACTTCAAATTTAACTATCCAATTATTTAGGCTCCTTGATGTAAACAATTAATAGATGATCTTCTTTATGATCAAGTCTCATTTTTTTATGCATTCACCTAAAATATAGGTCAGGATAGCAATCATGTAACTTTTTCCTTGGACTAAAATGTGAAAAAGAAATTTTTTTTGTATGTATATACATGTATGTACATACATAAAAAATTTTACTTTTCTCGTTTCCACTCTAAAGAAAAAGTTATATGTGATTGCTACCCATGTCGCAAAATAAGTCTTTTAGAGTAAATGTAGTCATTATGTCCCAATCTCCATGACGTCAGATTAAATAAGAATAAATGCTTACAAATACTGTAAGGCCTGATTGCACCGTTACTTTGATTTTAAGCGAGGCTTAAAATTTTTTCTGTCTCTATCTCTTTTTGATTTTAAAATGAGACAGATAAAGTTTTAAATCTCGCTAAAGGTCAAAGTGAAGTTAGTACAATCAGGTCTAAGGCTTATATTATATTCATCTATTTTTTGTTGTACGACAAGCTTTTCAAGTCTGTTGATTGGCTGTTCTCAAGGATGTTCTCAAATCTCTGTCCTACAGTCAATTAACACTCTTGAAAAATTTGTCGTACGACACATGTAATATCAACCTATGCAATGAATTCCAAGTTTGCTACATTATAATTTAATAAGATATTTATAACTTAAACATTTTATAAGTATTACAATTCACTCATACATATATAGGAATCATATGTTTGACAGACACGACATCCTTTAACAAATGCAGAAGTGGCCTCTTCTTACCTTTTCAGAAATTTAGCTTCATCCATTTTACGGCTCACTATTTCGTTGGATTTCTTGATTAGAAATTAGAATCTTTTGCTTTAAATACACTGTTTGTCAACTCAGTCAATTCTCTCTGTTAAGGGTCGACAGGAGAGATTTGGAGACCTCTAGTTGGAAACCAATTCCTTAGGTTGAAATTATAGCTAAAATATTGCATGAATAGTGTTTTAATTGCGATATTCATAATCAAGAAGTCTATTCATAATCTGAAGACTTGTAGGTTTTTTGTAAATAGGGCAAAATAAAAATTCATCCTGATCTCACCTGATGTGTACTATGGTGCAGTTGAGATGCACATAATCGTATTTACAATTTTTTTTCCAAAAACTAATTTGCAAACTGGTTCTGTATGAGCCTTCTCAGTAATATAGAAAGAAATTTCACAAGAAAATATTATTTCTTTAAGAGAAAGAGAAGAAAAACCACCATAACTAGATCTGCATTTATATATAAGGTGCTTTCCAGCAAGAAACACAGATTCTTCTTCTTTTCTTAGCCCCGGAACTTAATTAGCTGATTCTGGACTTCCGATGGTTTTCGCTCTTCGGAATTAAATATATCATAAATTGGAATGTAATACACCGGTCACCTCGAACCGAGCAGATATAACAAAAAGATGATGTAATCAAAATGTAAATGGAAGGCGCCTCTTCAGACCATTTCAGCTACTGAACACCTGAGACTGAGGACGATGCGATTAGGGCTCCCATTGGGCTGCGTTCGGATTCCTACTTGGATGCTCCCCGAATGTCATATCATTCTTGTTGTTTACTGAACGTTAAACAAGGATGACATGACACCCCGAGTAGGAATTCGAACGCAGCCTAGGATGCGGAACTGCGGAACTGTGAAACGTTCATAATTGGTCGTGGTTTTATTCCACCGATTCCGCCGTTTTCTGTTGCATAAATTTATTTTTTTTGCGGATTCCGCCGATGCTTGCGTATGTGCATGTACAGTGCAGTGCATTAATTTATTGGGTTATAGTAGCGGCCCGACTTATCGAAAATAAGAAAATGCAGTACTAAAAAGTTGATACAAAATTCTGAAAAAATTCTTAAAGTTCTATGAGAAAAAAATAAATAATTTTTATCTCTTGCAGTTTTTCTATAAAGTTGATAGTATTGAGTCATCTAAAAAGTATCCGCGGTACTTTGTCACTAGATATATGACCATCAATACACATCTAATGAAAAAACCGCGGATACTTTTTAGATGACCCAATATTTGAGTAAAAAAATAAATGTCGATAAATCGGGTCGCTATTATGACCCAGCGAATTAATGCACTGCAGTGTACATGTACATATATAATATTTATAAAAACTGATCTCGTTAAGCTGGTTTAAACGGCGAAAAGTCTCCTACAAGCGCATGATTAATCAACTAAAGCATGCTCGGATTTCCACCTAGACCCCTAATCTTGAAAAGAAATTATAGTATATATATGAAATTTTAAGATAATATTATAGTATATACGTAATATATACTGTAATATTTTCCTAGACTTTTATATACGTTCCTTTTCAAGAATAAGGATCCTGGGCTCCTCTCAGCAAACGAGAATGGATTGAAATGAATTAAAATGAATTCAGATTTTCAGAAATATTGATTCACGAATGTTAAAATGAATGCTTTTTAATCCTAAATGCATTTTTATTTATTTAGGAATTATGGAACATATCTCTATGCCTTTTAATCTAAAAATAATATTAGCTTTTTCTGTGCAACACAAACAACACACACGTGTTGTATTGTGAATACTATTCAATTCAAAATTTTGAATAGGAAATGCAGTTTTTCAATCCAATTGAATCTAATTGAATCCAATTGAATCCAATTAAATCCAAAAAAAGTATTCATTATTTAAAATACGCATTCGTAAGAAAAAAATTTCAATCCATTTTAATCCATTCTTGTTTGCTGGGCTATTCTCGAAAAGTATCGCATACGAAAAACTAGGGAAAAGTTATAGTATATGTATGGTGGATAGAAATTCAAGGCTTAAACATAATAGGCACAGGCAACAGCCCAGCAAACGAGAATGGATTAAAATGGATTGAAATTTTTTTCTACTCGAATGCGTATTTTAAATAGCGAATACTTTTTTTTTATTTAATTAGATTCAATTGGATTGAAAAACTGCATTTTCTATTCAAAATTTTGAATTGAACAGTATTCACAATGTGTGTGTTGTGCACAGAAAAAGCTATATTATTTTTAGATTGAAAAGCATAGAGATATGCTCCATGCAATTCCTATAAATGAATAAAAATGCATTCAAGATTGAAAAACATTTATTTTAACATTCGTGAATCAATACTTCTGAAAATCTCCATTTCAATTCATTTCAATCCATTCTCGTTTATTGGGAGGAAATAACGAGCCAATAACGTCCAATCAACTCTATTGTGTGAGTTCGATATTATATCCCAGAGCTCTGATTGGACAGCTCGTTATTCCCTGTTGCTTGTGCCTATTGTCTGTGTCTGTGTTTAAGCCTTCACAGTATGATTACGTGTAGCGCGTACACGCAGTACAGAAACTAAAGCTGGATTCATAATCGATTCTTATTTCAAGACCGTCTTAAGTAATGTCTTAAGATGCTAATACAGCCCTCTGGTTGGTTCATGGCTTCTTAAGATTGTCTTAAATATAAAATCTGACTATGAATACTAGCCTAAGACTATATTTCAAAATAGTACTAGGCTAATACTAAGTACTAGGGTTTGTAAAATTTTATTTGATATGCTATAGTATACGTTATACGCATTATATACTTTGAGTAAAATTTTCTTCAAATTCTTAGGATGCGATTACATGTAGCGCGGTACGCGCTACAGAAACTAACTAGGGCTACGTTCCAAAACTTCCTCTTTGAGGAAAATTTTACTCGAAATATACAGTACACATGACATAGCATATAGAGTAAAATCTTCCTCAGAGAATAAGTTTTAAACGTAGCCTAACTAAGTAACTATAGAAACCGCCCAAACCGTGCCGCTTGTTTTTTTTTCTCTTCTATTACATGTAACGCGGTAAGCGGTACAGGCCAATGACAAATTCACGTTACTAAGCATTTTTTAATAGAATTGATTGATTTAAATGCAATCATTAAATAAATCCGTTGAAAAAAATAAGAATATTGATAAAATGTATATAGAAATAAGTTAATATATTTAAAAAAATTCATATAAAGTTTATTTGTTATTAGTCTGTGCCGCTTACCGCGCTACATGTTAATAAAGGAGAAAAGAAGCAAGCAGCACGATTTGCACGGTTCTTATAGTTACTTATGCTACGTTCCAAAACTTCTTCGAGGAAGATTTTACTCTATATGCTATGGTATATATCACGTGTACTGTATATTTCGAGTAAAATTTTCCTCAAAGAGGAAGTTTTGGAACGTAGCCCTAGTTCGTTTCTGTAGCGCGTACCGCGCTACATGTAATCGCATCCTAAGGAGACCGAACTTATATGGACGAGGCCGTCAAAAAATGTGTTCAAAAGTGATCATCTGAATTAGTTCGATCGAGATGTCGCTTTCGTTTCATGACATCATTCTCGCAATTTGCATGGTAGGTCATACCAATTTTATATGAAGAATGCTCCATTCTTCATGCTGTTTTAATGACAATTTATGTGAATTTACATCTTTCTGTTATTGTCAGAACATGATGTCAAAGAATAACATTTCTATTCTTAGGTTATGTGTGTTCGGTATTGTGTGTGCGTAAGTGTATATGAGAGGAGTTTTGCAATTCGAATGCCGTCTACCGAGCATCACCAATACCAATTTATAAACCTAATTTGGACAACACTTTTCAAACTAGTCACAGTATAAGTATATACAGCAGTGCTCACAAAGATTTGTACATTTCGGGCTGATTCCGGCGACCGCTCGAAGTTCGACGGCCAAGCCGCCGAGCACTCACGTGACACTCTGGCTCAGGAGCGTCCCTAAACCAAAAATATATTGGGAGCACACCTTCTGCCAAATTATTATTGAAACATGTTTTTTATTAAACAATTTATTTCTATTAACATAAAAATTTCTATTGTTAATTTATTCATTGTTCCTTAATGATATATTAAGTGTAGTAAAAAGAAATCCATTATTTTTCCAATAGATGGCTTTAGTAATCTGTATCACGCGTAGATAAGATACAGATTACTAAAGCCATCTATTGGAAAAATAATGGATTTCTTTTTACTACACCTAATACTTATATCTTCGTAGTGTGTTTTCTAGTACATTACATAATTATGATAACGTACATTTCGACAAGATTTTTCCACATCACCCGTAAGGTACTATTGTAAGATGCATTTTTTTAAAATATGGTTTTCCTAGTAGACCTATTTGACAAAAAGAAGAATCAAAATTATTATATATATCGTATAACACGACATATAATTTTGTTTTCCTGTCAAGCCACATTCGAATATTTGATTCTTCTTTTTGTGGAATAGGTCTGGGGAAACTACATTAAAAAAAAATGCATCTTATAATAATACCTCACGAGTGTTATGGAAAGCTTATTATCGAAATATACATTATCATAATAATATAATGTATTAGAAAACTACGTTAAGATATAAGTATATCACTAAAGAACAATGAATAAATTAACAATAAAAAATTTTATGTTAATAGAAATAAATTATTTAATAAAAAACATGTTTCAATAA
>NW_011627493.1:309582-338894 GCF_000204515.1 Acromyrmex echinatior | reverse complement strand
TTTGATTAATATGGTGGCCCCTTCGCGACGCGTTCGTGTTTTACGCATCATACAAAAGCATAAAATTTTACGCTTTTAGTCGGCAGCATAAAAGAATATTCCTCCTTGCTGTCTATCTCCGACATATTATTGCCAGAATATTGGCCAGAAAAAAGACGAAGATTTGTACGAAGTGGGTTGGTGTGTAACACTAATCTAATTTTTTTAAAGATATAAAGATAAATTCTGAATATTCGGGAGGGTAACTTGCTCGGAAATTGCGAGTTCTTATATTGTTGATTTAAAATATAATAACTAACAAATAATAGGGCTAATGAGACCTAGTGCAGATAATGAAGCGCAAATTTTGTTTTTTAATTTACAAATTCTAGTTGCACATTCCGCAATGGCTCTCACTAGTTTTGTTATTTATTGTATTTATTTAATCTACAAATTCTAGTTGCACTTGATTATCCGCACTGGCTCTCATTAGTTCTGTTATTTATTAATTTTTTGTATTTAAAAAATTAAAAATCTATTTTAATTATTATTATTTATTGTTCATTTATTTAATACGATTGTAATTAGGTAATCTGAATTTATTAGTACACGATAGGACATGGTTAGGCATTAGCTGCTGCATTCAGCAAAGAAAGCAGTTTTGCAATTATTGTAAAATTTAATGTCATTAGTTCATTTAAATTCATAAAAATCTAGCAAGAAGTGTTGAAGAATTGTACAATATTTTCAAAACTGCTTTCTCTGCTGAACATAGCCATTAACGTATTATATTCACGTAACAACACACATATATATATATATTAAAGAGCCTATAATCAGAGTGGCACCATACGAGAGATGACAAAATTTAGCGAATCATAATTTAGCGAAATTCTGCGAGAGAGAAAGATATATACGGTCTCAGTCTATCCAACAGACTGTCAGTTTTAGGGTTAGGTGCAATGGCATTGAACGACATAGATACGTAAAGGTACATTGATAAAAATAAAATTATCGGAATTATTTTAGAAATATTGTTGGATGTACAATACTGTTTTGTAACAATTCATTAAAAAAGGGATATGTTATGAAAATAATTCCGAAAGACACAGAACGCCGAATGAATTGGTTAAAGAGTATAAATGCAAATATAAAAATTGGACACCGTCAAAAAATTCATCTGTATGTGAGGTAAAGTAATTTATTCTTTATAAATAATGTATTTAAAATATTAAAATAAAAATGTAACATAAAATATACACAGATTAATTATAATATCTGAAGACACTGTGTCTTGGTACTAAGTATATGTATAGTCATCACATTGGTTCCGAATTTAATTCTTTCTCTATCGTAATTTTTTCAATTATATATCATTGCATTGTGAGTCTAAAACAAATAATATGATAATTACGATATTTAATATTTATATAATATTTATTATATTAATTTATATAATATTTTATGAAATGGTATACATTATACATATATAATATTTTTCTGAATTTTTTATTTCTTTTATATTATTACAAATGCATTTTACTCCTAAAATGTAGGAACAAAGATAATAAACTAGCTTAAATAATGCAATAAATAATGTGTATAAAGTAATGTGCAATATTACAAAATGTACAATATTGCAATAGTACAAAATAAATGAAGTTTTATAATAAATAATATATGTAAAAGTTTTATTATTTTATATATACAATACTTATTTATTATCATTTTTTAATTTGCCACAATTTTTGAGCATGAATTCAAAATTTAGAAAATAATGTGTTTAAAAAACTGGAGGAAATGGTTAAAACATGGTGCACCAATCACAAGTGATACCCGTATGGCGTCACTCTGATTGTAGGCTCTCTAGTGTGCAGTGTATTGTAGCGATTCAAGGCGATAATCTCAGGTGTAATCGTGTCCGTCAAGCTACATCTAAGCGACATCCCCAGGCGTTACCGCACAGCGATTCATGATGTTCGCTCAGGCGCATAATTTACGAGTTGTGACATAGAATTTAAAATATTAGAGATGTAAAAACCTGTGTTTTCCATTTTTCCGAAGTCTACTTAAATTAAATCTTACTCTAATTTACGAAAATCAATTTTTTTTAAATTATTTTTTATAAATTATAATGATAGAGTCCTCTCCCAGTGTAAAATTGAATTTCTTTGAGAATGTGTTCTACTTACTAGTAGAGGAACACGATCGATAGATGTTTCAACTGATGGTATACCGTTAACACTAGAATCTCTTTCAAGATTCTTTTTATATCAACTGATAATATCAATGAAGTGTATACAGTTAAGAGAATATAACCTAAAGTTATTTATAGTTATTACCAATTATTTTTTAAATAAATATTTATAATTGCCTTTATACAGCAAATTAAAAGATGTTTTGCACAATTAAAGTAAAAACGATAATGTAGTCTAAACCAGACTTTATGCCAAAAACAAAAAAGCTAAAAAAATTACAATTTTGTTATCGATTTCTGGCATTGACTCGTAACAATATTTACTTTATATATGTACAAATTTTGTACTTTGTACGTATAAAACAAATACGAATAAAACTCTTGATTTTGATTAGGGATTACATGAATAAACAATGTTGAGTTCTTAGAATTAATACGAAAAATTTGTTAGTTAAAAAATTTATACATATATAATCGATAAAGTAATAAACTTTAGGATCCTCTTAAAGCTCTGTGCATTTCATATGCTTTCAAACAGAGATCAAATTTTATGCTCCTTTCATTTATGAAAAATGTTCAGCAATACAAAATTTGATTATCACACTAAGATTTGATCAAAATATACATATAAAGATTTATAACGAAACTATTTTTTCTTAGTTAAAAACATTTCTGGAGTAAAAAGATAAATTGTTTATGAGCGCAATGATAATATGTTGTGTATTATTGTGCATCAAGAAATTTTTAGTTTCTTCTTCTTCCGTTGGATGACAGCAACGATAACGTTCTCATGAAGAAACATGTACATTCAGTTATCATCCGACTCATATCAACACGTTTCATGTGCTCGTCTATAGATATCAGCCATGTCTATCATTTTAATAAAAATGGTTCAAAAATTGCAGTAATAAATGTTTAATATTAACAAGCTTTGTGTGATTATTCTAAAAATAACTCTATTACTTTGACTTAATTATTTCTTCTGATTTTTTATCGACCAAACAAAAAATTATAAGACTAGACTAGAATTTGAAATGTAAATATATGAACATATTATAGATTTACATTTTTAATTTTCTATAAGATATATATATTGTTATTATATACAATTATATATAATTTTATTCAACGTTTAATTTTATCATACTATCATGATCTCTAATATGTAATGAATTTGTTGTAAATAAAGACAAAGATATTTTATTTAATTTTCCGGAGACAAGATAATGCGTCTCAACTAGCCAGTATAAGCCATAAAGGTGGGTGTTATACAATTAACATGAAACGTTAAACTACTATCATTAAGTAACAGCGCAATTCTTGCTTTAAGATTAATTTGAGCTTATCTTTTGAGAGAGCGTAAAGTTTCGCAGCATAAATTATGGCACGCATTAAGGAATCGCTTGAAAACATCATTTATTTTCCTGTGGTATCTACTTTCCCTTGAATACACATCCTCTGGAGATACTTTGCGTCATTCTTACAAAGTCAGAAGGAAATTCCAAGTTATAGATGAGAAAAACAGGGAAGGAATAAAGGTTGAAAATTTTCTACTTAAATCGATTTTCAAATAAAATATTCCATTCTAGTTTTTATTCTTAGTTTCTTGCATATTCTAGTTTTGCATATTCTAGATAAAACTGTAGAAAAAAATATCTCTTTGTGGTACGGGGAATGTTAAAATGTGTTTTCAAAAGATAATCATACATCAAAATTTATTTTATAATTTCAAACATACATACGCACAGTGAATCTAATGTATCTATCTATAAAACACGCAGTTAACATAGCATTAACAGAATTTTAGAAGAAGACTTGGATTCTCAAAATTTTTCGTTTCACACGGGAATAACTGCAATAGAATATCAATCTAAATGCAATAATAAAATGAGATTTTCAAATAATGTATTTTGTCACACAATGCTACAGACTATTTTCATTAACTCGGAATCAAAAATAAAAAGGAAAACAGCGTCGTGATTCTTTCAGGTGACCGAGATAACGAGTTTGTGAAGAAATTGATTTAAACGGTAAAACACCTCGTTAGATTCCCATTTATCGCTACTAAAAGTCTCATTTCATGGAATTATAATTATAATTATACATAATGCAACAGCGTACATTGTGTGTGTGTGTGTGTGTGTGTATTTACACACACACACACGCACACACACATACGTTTAGATATTTCTTTTTAAGTGGATGTTATATATATTTCACAAATATATATTTGTGATACATAAATTATGTATGTAGCAAGTCTACACGGAAAAAACAATTTTAAAATATCCAAATATTTAATTAGATTCAGATTTAAAAACAGTTATGTTGGACATATTATCAAAGTAATTATGTAACACGCTTAAATATTAATGACAATACTGTAAAAATTTTAACAACTAATTTCAGTGTCCTACATAATTATTTTGATCCAAACAAAATTATTTTTAGATCCGTATCTAGTTAAATTTTTAAATACTTTGGCATAATTTTTTTTCTGTATAACTATTTTTAGATGTTAGAAAAAGATTTTTCTCTTTTATTATCTTTCTCAATATGTATTGAGACTATTTTCTTGAGCTTTTATCCTCTTCTTTTATCCTCTTTTTCTTTTTTTCCCTTTGTTACGATATTAATATAGTCTTATTCTAGTAATGTAAAAGTTCAGCCACTTAAGGCTAAGGGTTAATAGTCCAGGTTTTTCTTAATCTCTAAGCACTTATTATTTTGTAGAACTTGGGATTTGCAAGCGTCGTCTTGCGTGACGGGACGAACACTCTCGATCCGTGATTGCAAATGTACAGTTTTGCCATTGTGTAATCCCGAAAATAATTATCTCTGATCGCCACCACGACCTGTCTGCCCACTGGCCGTACTGCACGATCTACTTAAAGATAGCATACTATCGATTACTACAACACAGAGATATTTTATCGTCGCAAATCCGCATATGTCGCGTACTAAATCGATACAGCGATATTAAAGAGATCTTTACGCGGAGATATAATGCTTTAAATAGTTTAAATTATCAAATAATTTATATTTACATATTCGTATTTACATATTTATATTTAACAATTTACAATTTTATATTTAACAATTTACAATTTATTGCATTTATATATTTACACATAAATACTAGCATAAATACTTATTATTTATGTTATGTAAATTTAATATATAGAATGTTAAAAGTAATATTAGTTATAAAAGTTATAAAAAAGAACATCCTTTTTTATTCATTATATATAATATATATATATATATATATATATATATATATATTTATTTATTTATATGTATATGCTATATATTCATTTATATATTTATTACATATATAAAATTAAAGCAAATAATATGGAATATTCGTTTATAAATTTACATTTATCCAATGTAAACATATGTTAAGACTTTTAATTTAATTTATTAATTTGAACAGAATTCTTAAGCAACATAGCTATATAATGTTCAATTAATGAAAATCTTCAAAATTTAAATCCACTTTAGTATAGTAACAAAAAAACTAAAAAGTACAAAAATAAGAAGCTCTGAAAAATGAAATGTAATATGGAATACGAGTCAAACAGCAATAAATAACGTAGTAAATAAAATATAAACTTGTTTACTTATGTAAATTAATAAAAATACAGTTAAATATAATTCAAGTCTTTGCTATACAATGACATGAAGAAGTAGAAAATAAAATAACATTATAATACATGAACAACAAAAAGCTCAAAAATGATTTAATTATTATGTTATTGAAATACATTAATATTTTCTATAAAAAATAAAAACGTTACAATATATAAATAATATATATAATACATTCCATATTCTTTATTCTAAAATATTTTACATCTTGATATGATAAATAAAGTCTTTTCGTCGATAAAGAAATTAAGAATTACAATTAAAGCGCAATATTAATTATATGACATTATATTAAAAATGTTTACGAAATATAAATATATATTAAAGAGTTTATTTAAAGAGTTTAAAAAACACGGTTAGAACAATAATGTAATATCTCTAGAAGCAATAAAAATAAGTAAACGCTTATATTTAAAAAAATTGTTATAATATGTTTAACAATTACAACAACTTCCAACAATTGCCATCAGAAAGCAATGTTTTCTTTAAAAAGTAAACCTTTATTTCATATTAAAACTCTATTCCATTACCTATTTATTCTACGTGCGTATAATTTTACAATCAAGCATATATACTGAGAGAACAATTTTCGGTAATTGACTATAATTGCATATAAAATGTTATAGTTAGGAACTCCATTTTTATAGCTATTACTACTATAATTAGTAATAATAATTATCTTTATAAAGTTCTATATATAAAAAAAAATATTAAATTGTATTTGTTTTCGGGGGGACAACTATATATTCCTTTTGATATATAAAACTAAATATAATTAATATTATTACATTATATCAATAATAATTATGGAAAATGGAGCTCTTAACCATAATATTTTATTATACAATTATACACTATTTTACCATGCAATTATTACAAATGTCGAAAGCTTTTCTCTCAATGTATCAGAATTTAAAAATTCTATCAAACTTTCAATGGCGAATAAATTCAATCAAAACGCATAAAAATTGATATGCAATGCAGAATATCGATTGCACCGCGTGGCGGCTATCGAGACAAGAATAAACATACGCAATCACAATTAATGCCGCCGAGTCAGTAGGATATATCCGTGTTGATACGTAGGCCTGATAGATATTGACAGAAAATGAAAGTCGCGCGGGGTGATGGGGGGGGGGGGATGGGAATGTTCACCAACACCCTGCACAGTAGTCGATTGCCGGTTTGGATCAGCCGCGCTATCAGCTTGATGGACGTAATCAATACATCCCACGTTTTCCCCGATATCGCTACTTTATCTTCGCACGTCTGTCATTTGTTTTACGTCTTCGTCACTTTCCAGACACTTGCGTCTCTTTTCGCGTCACATTCGATCAATTCTAGCGAAACATTTTAGGTGGTTTTATCGACGCTATCAACGATTGTCAAAGAATATTCGAATCTTTGTGAGAACTTTTGTCGGTCCAACAAACGCGAGAAATTCTGAAAGAATATTTCAAATAGAAAAACTGTACATTTTTTCCATCTCTATAAATGTCTTGCCAAAGACTGCTAAAGTGATAAATTTGTGGGAAATATAAATGTAAAAGGATTATGTAATTAACCAAAGCCGAGAAGAAAGATCAATTCAAAAATTCAATAGGAATTTTAATCACTTCTGAATTATTAAGTCTTAATCGAAATTCGTCCCTGAGTGTGTTAAATAATTAAGTAGATAGGCAGTGAGACCCACTTTCCTTACGGAAAAGTTCTGAGCACTATTCCTCACATATTCTAGCAATTAATATTCATGTCCTAGTAATTAATATTCATGCTGAAATGCTCATGCAATAGCAAAGCATCGAGGAACATTTCAACTAGGAAGCTGGGAGAGTATTGTAGTAACTCGAATTAAATTAGCATTGAACATTTAACGTAAATTTACATATTATATAACAAGCACAAAAATAATGATTTGAAAATAATTGTTCCAATCGTTTTTCAATTCAAAGAAAAGTAATATTTTCCACTTTTCATTCACAAAACAATTATTCATAATATATAAAGAGAGTTTAACAATAATAAACGTGTAATTCCTCTCAATTATTTTAATTCTTTAATAATTTATCTGAAGAAAGAAAAAAGATAATAATTTATAATGTGGAAATATTTACTCGCTATGAGAGCAAAGTTTTCCGAAGTTGTACACGTTTCACTTATATTTTGAGAACTAAATTAAGAACTAATTAGCAAGATAGAATATATATTACATGTAAGTACACTTTATCGCAACATCGGCAGTTTTGCATATCGTACACAAGATCAACCACATGCGAGCACTTATCAAAAGATAAATAAATACGCAATTAAACTTCATTCCCAAGGAGAAGCAGAGCATTCTTTGTAATTAACCCCGTAGCTTGCGTTCGTTTTCATTCGCTTCTTTTTGTCATCCCTCGTACCCTTCTCTCGTCCTTCTCCCCCCCGTTTTCTTCCTTCGTCCCCTCTCCTCGCCGCTGCCATTGAAAGCCCCGTTGCACGTTATGTCTAAACGCCAGCGAATAAAAGCTCGAAGCCAACGAAGTGAGTATACGCTTCGTCACTTCTAATTTTAGCACAAAGGGTGCGGTGCGCGCGTGTATAAGTGCGGACCAGTCGTGCTTGTACGTCGTGTACGTACATAAAACGCATACAGTCGATAGACGCGTCAGTATCTGTTTACATGTCTGTGTGTGCTCATGGAGAACATCGGAGGGTAGGATATCCACCTATGGATTTCCACTACGATGCGATGACGCTTGCCACCGGGGGCGATTTTTATAGAATTTATCCTTTGACTTCGCGCCCCTCCCGAGTCGCCGCGGCGAGTTCGATTGAATGCTATTTCCATCCCGCTGCGCGTCGATGGCATGGGAAGGTGTGATTTCGCCGTAAAGGGAAACCTCGTCGAAAATTGGAAAACATCGGGAAATGTGCCGAGACAAACAGATGACAAGGCGTTGGAAATTTTGAAAGAGAAGCGAACCTGAAGTATCGTGAAATTGAGTCGATAAACCTCTCAGAGAAGCTTCGAAACGAAATAAAGTTATTTAGTTGCGATTTTTATGATATGTATCCTTTACGATCGAAATGCTGCTTTTATCCCAATGCAGGTCGACAGTATGGAGACGCGATTTTGTTGCGCAAGAGAAACTTCGTCAAATATTGAAGAATACTGCAGGAAATGCAGCAACGAAGGGACAGCGAAATAGAGGGACAGACTTTTTCAAAGGACGATGAAAATGGAGCGTTGAGGGAATTGAGTCGATTTGTCACTCTGAAAGATTTCGAAGGGAATAGACACTATCTTATCGCGGTTTCGGTCGAATGAATTCTTCAATTTTGTCATTCCCAATATCGATGATTTCGATCAAAACGCTATTTCCATTTTGTTACGCGTCAATAACGAGGAATCATCTTAAAGCTTCATCGAAAATTGGAAACAAAATCAGGGACAGAAATAAAACGCCAGAAATAAAGAGAGAGGTCTAAAGAGAGAGGGGAAAGAAGTGTCGTGTAATTAACTCTTAAATTCTCTATAACAAAATTTTAGATTGAAGGCTCATGGAGTTATCACGAATCTTTCGTGATATCGATTTTCTAGATGTAATAGAGTAGACCAGGTCACTTAGGAGAGAACCTATTCGCACGGTATAACATACGTGTAGCACATAACAGCCGCACACAGACATAGAGACTATTAACTAAATGAAGGTGTCACATAATGTATTCCTAGAATCTCACCCGGACTTCCTGATGTTTCGGTAAAACGCCAAACGATAAATTAAATGGATTACCGAGTATATCACGCGAAACAAAAAAAAACACCACTGATATTATAAATGCACAAGTTGCAATTTTTGACGCAATTTCACGCGCGAGAAAGAAATAAAAACGAATCAACAATCGCAATAATTTTTAATAGAAGAACGGAAAAACAATGCGGAAAGCATCAACGTAAAATGCCGCACCTTTTCAAAAATTTTACGTCAGATAAAAAAATGCAACGAAATTAACCGAGTAACGAAATTTTAATATTATTCGAAATAAACATGATTCTCCGCTTGCAAGTAATTCCAGCACGTATTGATAAAAATAATTAATAGCTATTCTTAAATGGATTATAATCTCTTGCAAGTATAATGATTGAACACGGCTATTTCAAACAATGCAAGTTTACGTAGCGCAAATGAATAAATAAAGTTGTTCATTGCAACGATATGTAACACTCGAGTTTGCATAACAACACGAGCAGCACTCGCCGTTGAAATATATAAATTTCCAATTACGTGGTTTTCACGGTTTTACATTTCCGGCCGTGACAACGAGTTTATAAATTTCCGCATCAGTTTTTCTGACTCGAACGAACGTATTTAATCGATATTCTTGTTTGCACGTTAAGAGCAACTGTAGCCACAACGGCGGGGACTGGTTTGTCGCAGGCGAAAATTTACATTTCATGCAAATCAAAATTCGTACTGCGTCGTCCGAGGCCGTTTTTGGAAGGAACGAGCGAAAGAAAAAGAACATTACGCGAAAGGTCATGGGGAGGAAGGGCTTCATTGTGAAGGGTAAGAAAATAGAGAATAACGGCGATTACGGTTCTAACTTCTATCTTCTTAGGTGATAGCATTGCCTTCACGACATTTTCCGTCACCTTTTTGTTGCCAAGTAGTTCATCAAATCCACGATCCCTGGAATCATTCTATACGAATAAGATAATTTATTAACCACTGGGAAATTAATTTCAAACATTTGCGACTGCCTAGAATTTTCGCGTGCGTTGTACAAAATGTTTTGTGCTTGTCGTGCCTTTTATTTGCAAACTTTATAATTATTTCAATCTTAATTTTTCCTCGGAAATATCAAATCATAGTTTTTAAATTATAAATAAAAATGTACACGGCTTTTTATTCTGTTTATTGAATCATCTTTCATTCTCTTTTTAAAAATCTTATTATCTTAATTTAACGGATTTTATTTTTTTAACATGAAGCTTTAAGTAAGAATTGGTTATAAAAACATCTTAAATTGAATATATTCAAAGTTAAATGTCAAAGGTATATATAGTTAATTAATATAATATGTAACATGTTGTGTGTATTATTAATAATGATACATAATTAATAATAATGCGTTGTACCTGATTAAATTTTCTCTTGCCAGGTTACAATTAATCTCCTAAATTTAAATTATGTAAATTATCATGCGCGGAATTCTGTTTCGAGTTTAACTAGAATTCTATTCCGAGTTTCTTATTTCACTTGCTATAAGCGCGTTCTTAGAAAGATTTCTCTGAATGTCAGAACATTCTAAATGTCAGAAAGAACTCAACTTTTTGTACAAATGTATTGCTTTATTAAACTGCATTTTAATACCATGATGTATTACGTAATGTAAAAAGTATTTACGACATTGTAGCTTTCACATAAATGTAAACAAATAGATATATGAGAATTTCGAAAACTAAATTTCAATTAAAAGAGCCATGATTTATATTATAAATTCATATTTTATCGTAATGTCGATTCTTGAGGGGAGACGCATTATAAAATACGAGGAACATTTTCTAATATTAAAGATATGTAATATTTAACACTTTAACCTTTTCAAGCACGGATATATCAATATAAATATATCTTTTAAAAATTTAAGAGATATAAGTTTTCACTCCGGTTTTCTTTCTTAACAATTCTCTCTCTCTCTTTCTCCCCCTCCCCCTCTCCCTCTCTGTGTGTGCATGTATAATATGTATGTGTGATATTTTAAATTATTTAATTTAATTGATTGTAGATTTAAATTAAAAATTTCAAAGTTCACAACGATTGATTCAATGTAGTTGCTCAAAGTTTGAAAAATTTGTATTTTATATAAAATATATTGCAGCAAAAGTTTCATTTAATGACTGATACTTAAGGATCTATTCTGTAACGTTACAGTCCTTTAATATCAAGATTTTGGGGGGGGGGGGGGTTTCTGACATTAAATTCAACACAATTCATAAATTTTTAAAATATTAAAGCGGATCAATAATCATAAAGAGTCATTAGATTCACGCCAAATTTGATACTCGGGGTTTTTTGGGACGCTGATTTTAAATATAATATAAAAATACAAAAATTAAAAATCCAATTTGGTAGACTAATATTGCAAAAAATAAAACTAATTTACCAAAAATTATTAAATTAAAAACTGTGAACTGTTGTTTCCGTTTCATATAATCAATTTTTTGCATTTTCAGCTATATTTCACTTACCATTTTTTATATTTCAATTTTTACTTCAGATGTCTCCTAAAACCTTCCGAATACTCGATTTCAAGAAACGTGGCCTATTTTTGCATTTTTAATACGCCACGTCGGATCCGCCATTTTGAATTTTGAAAATTTCATAAATCTGATTCTATTCATAATTAGTAACCCTCAAAACTTCCTGTATACCAACTTTCAAGGAATTCATGTAAAGGATAAATGTAAAAGTTTATCGTGCGATGTAAAAACCACTAGTTACGCGCGCAAAAGTTTATGTTACTAAAAATAGTTGAAAATCTCTCGAAATATCCTCGTAACAATGTAATGTACAGGGAATGCATTTCATAGTATACTTTCTTATAAATGATAAAAAACCTGGCAGCTCTAACAATCTGGGAAAGAATTTCAATAACATGCTCCGCACAGTCCCTGCGGATATTCTGAAAAAGTCAAGCAAATTGCTAGCTGGATGTATATCCAGACCGATATGGAACGCGTTTCGAGTTCTCGTATATGCACTGGCATACACGAAACCCCCGTAGCGATCGTATTTTCAACGAGAGTACATCCACATACGTATACTATATTCGAGTATCTGATTGATAAATCCGATCCATCGAGCGGAAGGTCCTTGCAGATTGTGGGCGACGAAATCTCGATTACATATGACACAAAGACATATTTTTTTATCCTATGACAACATTTAAAATTGACTGATAGATTTAACAAATTGGATCAAGACAATAAAGTCGATAATACTTTTCTAGCGTCTACATTAACAAAAACACGCACAGTCGCTCTTTCCTTTACCACGATAAAAAATTGGAAAAGTTAACGTCGAATATCAGAGTGATTCATCCTGGGCAAATATCACTCCGAATAAACTAATGAGAAAAAAACCGTAACTGTATTTCGGGCAGAAAAAGTTCGTCATAAAAAACCAACTAGTAGGATTTTGATTCGGTATACTTTTTTAATGGTGTATTTTTAGACGAAAGCTAAAATGCTAATCATCCTGCATCTCCTTTTCTGCTTACCTCTAAAATCCGCCCCTGCACAATGTATAATTAAACGTTTCAAAGCTGCATCATAACGATAACTATTTTATCACTGTATGCTATAATTTCTGTATACGATGATAATAATACGTGTTGAGACGATTATATACTATCGGTTAAATTATGTACAATCGCCTTTTTCGTTAGCGTAAGAAAATCGTTTCGCCTAATTATTTCACTATTATTTTACAATTAATAATTAAATTAAAAGCGACATTTTTCAATAAATTATTCCCAATTATCTCATTACTAATAAAATAACAATTACAAGGAATAACGATGATAGTAGTTGTTAAAAATCTTCGTTCCCGATAATTACTGTTTTATTAATAATGTACAACTAATAATTTTGCAATATTGCATGTAGTATAATTTACAATCTAAGTAAAAATGTTTAACTTTCCATTTTATCCTTCCTCCTTTTCCACTTATTATTTAGTTTCAATTAATTTCAAATTATTTATGATGATTTACATTTGACAAACATACTTTGAACTGTTAACATCGTCGGGTACTCTCAGAGTATCTAATTATACGTAAATTATATCTTAATTTTAGAATTTTATTGTTAATGATGCGTTTATTTCTTACAAGAATATTAGAGTTTTACACTTATTGAAGATACAAATGAAACAAATTTTTATATTTATGTGTGGACATAATAAACAGGTTATTATTCATAGATTACGTGTATTTATAGAATGATCACTAACTGTAATATCACATTGAAATCAAGAGATTCAGAGCTGTTTAATATAATAAATAAATAAAAAACAACTTAGAAGATAAGCTACATCTGTTAACAGGAACAAACCGACCGTTTTCCGAACCGAATGTTTAACTGCATACGTAGAATAGTTTAGGCTGATTTTATTTTATACATCCACTAGTTCAATTAAATTATACTAAGAATGGTCCAATAATTACAATACAAACATTTATTTATTATTGAATAATATATATAATTTACACACAAAGAACTAATATCGGCTTGTATTGGCAATTACCTTCTCATTCGTATCTACAGTCTTATTTCTATATTGTTTAACTTTAAATTTAAAATCACAACATATAAATATAAAATCATACATATAAATACGATAAAATAAAAAAAATATCCTACAAATAACAAGCTACAAATAAGCAAAATATCAAATACTTTATTATTTTCTCTTAAATAAATTTTTAGAAGATATAGTATAATAAGCCAAAAAAGAATTATATTGATGACAGAAGATACATCGTGTGTGTTGAATTAAAAATCAAGAAACTGATAATAAACTAATTATGATTATTTGTCCGTTTAATTTTTTTGTTAAACTGATTATGGTGAAAGTATCTACTTAAATCCTTTTCTCATAAAAGTTTTCAAGTTTTAGCTATATATTTGATATTTAACATCCTGTTGTTCTTTATCGTATTATTCCTTATCAAACATTTACCAATTTTAAAATTCTAGTTTACTTTTCATAAAACGACACTCAGACGGTCATATCGAAATTTATATTAGGTGTTGGAATTAATTCGTAGCGTTTTTTAATGAAAGAATGTTATTTATTTCACATGAGCATTAAAAAATACATTAATGAAAGTACTTCCCATCACTTGTAAAACGCTACGAATTAATTCCAACACCTAATAAATATATATTGGCTTGATTCCTTCTCTAACACAATGACAGAGAACAGGATTAGGGGAGGTTTTGACGGTATTGATTTCCCGGGACCTCGCACCATCTGCAACTCAAACTCAAGCCCTTCATCTGAGACGCCCTCATATGCCCGAGGCACGACGTGTAAAGTCGCGTTACAAAGTGTCCCCGATTAGCGTTTATAGTTGGAGT
This sequence comes from Acromyrmex echinatior, assembly GCF_000204515.1. The sequence continues at coordinate 323,934 of NW_011627493.1, read as the reverse complement.
ACGCTGTAATAAAGATTTACGCGACAAGAGCACCGAAGCTGCGCTCCTATATACTCGTGCGATGTTCCGTAACACATCGATTTAAAAAAAAAGAGAAAGAAAAAACCTCGCTGCTCATCGACGCTGAGATAGGAAGAAAAAAATATCGTCACAAGGAGAGGAGAAGAATTCTGCGCCTTTGGAGGAGAGTGTGATCTGGAAATAATAGTTTCTATCGGTACAGTAGATAAATTAGTTATAAAAGTTAAATTCGTATGTCGCATTTAAAAATGTATAAAATGTATAATGATTTATAATTATTGTTGAGATGTATAATTATTGTTGAGAATTTACGAGATTATGCTAAATAATCTGCGACCTTATGAAATCGGTCTTTATATGATGCGGTAGTTAAATCACGAAGGATGTATGCAGAATGCAACAGAAATCGTTCGTTTGCATCGAAACGGAAGAGTCATAAACAAATATAACACAGTTTTATATTTTATTACAATTGATGTTATTTAAATTTTATTAAACACATAAATTATACTGAAAATTTTACATTAAACTTTTATTTACTGCTTACAGATTTATAGACTTTCTATAAAAGTAGCACGACAAAATAATTAGGGGAAAGCAAAATTGATTCAAAATTTGTCAAGGAATCCATAATAATGGCAAGTGCATCGTTTCTGGGGCACTCTGTTTATGTAGCATTTAAAAAGGTAAAAAACGCGTAGAAAACTATTTTTACGGACACACTACATACGTCGACGCGACATTTTTTTTATCTCAACGCCTTCGACTATGTAGCCCTTCGACCGCATAAATAATCGGAGCAACACAGGCGTTAAGGAAAATCGTTGCGCTGAGAATGAAAATAGCCGTGGTTATAAATAAATTCTTATAATACAACATTCTCTCTCTCTCTCTCTCTCTCTCTCTCTCTCTCTCTCTCTCTCTCTCTCTCTCCTCTCTCGTTGTTTTTACTTGACCCCGTGCGGAATTATTTCGGTGTCTGTCCGATTTTCTCTCATCGCGACGCGACGAGCAAACTACATAGACCACCTATCGAGAGCGTCCTTCCAAACCCGATACCAGAATAGGACGGACAACGTTATGTAAGCCCCAAGTGCACACAATAAGCTATACGCATTGCATGTACAGATCGCGAGTGAGCTGCGATCGAGTCGCGAGCGGAAACGTCTCGAGCGGTGTCTCGACATGAAAGCTACGAAAGCTGACCTCAGGAGAGGGGCCTCTCTCCTTTTTCATTTTTATTTTTATACGTAATCAATAGTTGTTCGATCGAGTCGGAGGTACATTTCCGTGCTGCGATTTCGTGAACGTTCGAGAAGGTGAGTGAGAAAGGAAGAGAGATAGAGAGAGAGAGAGAGAGAGAGAGAGAGAGAGAGAAAGGAGAAAAAGAGATAAATAGATAATACTGTTTATTAATATTCTAAGACAAACCCTCTGAGAATATAGAAAAAAAAAGAAAAATGAAAGCAAAGGAATTAAAAGCATAAAATAACAAAAATGATACAATAATGGCGTTTATTTTTAATATTCTAGAACAAGCTCTCTAAGAATATAGAAAAAAAAATGAAGAATGAAAGCAAAGAAAGAAATATATGAAATAATAAAAAGAAAAAGAGGAACAGAAAAATAAAAAAAAGGAAAAAGAGGGGGGGAGAGAGATAAAGACATTTTTAATATTTTAGGATAAGCCTTCTAAGAATATAAAAAAAAATAAAAAACAAAGATATTGCGATTTTGTTGCAATCAAGATGTATATGATTTAGTTTGTATTAAAAATGACTCATATTTAAGGTCGAAACTCATATTTGTTTTATGTAATAAATTTCAATTAATACACAAATATCCAGTGTATGGTCCTTAAAGGCATTATATTCTATTGTTTTATATACATTTAGGACCTTTCGGTGATTTAATTTAAAAAACAAATAATGAAATCAAAGGAATCAAAAATATGAAATAATAACAGAGAGAGAGAGAGAGAGAGAGAGAGAGAGAGAGAGTCGATACAACCACGTGATCGTAGGCAGAGTGCGCGGGGTAGTAGATAGGTCCTCATCGAGGATCGCAGGTGCCACTTATAAATAACCAATTTATTTATCATACTCTCGGCAGAGGCGCTCGGCACGATTATGATCGCAGAAGCGAACCACGACAATATCGATCTTATTGATGTGCTCGATCGAGGGTAAATTCGAAGCGCGAAACACCGAGTAAGATTGAAAAGAGGTTTTTTGGTGTTACACCGGATATTTATAGGGAACGTTAGATAGTCGATACTGGGAGACAGATAACTACACGGCCTCGCGCGTCCCGCGAAAGGTCGGCGCTGATAAAGCGCCGATAAACAAGCTGCGCTCGTGCATCTTTTACAACGTGTATAAACGTTGTGTTAAAAATTTGACATGCAGGATAATGGAATATTTTTATTCACATAGGTGATGAGTGATGACATTTGTGACAACGTAAATTCTAGCGCCAATAGCGTGGGTGTTATCATCAATTTTTCGCTACGGTGCTTTACAAACCTATTAAAATATCTGATGTTTAGTGCGATTTTCGCATAGTTAAAAATAAACTTGCGGATTTTCGATCGCTACAATTTAAATACGATTTTATCATGACTAACAATTACAATGCAGATATTATACGTTTGAAGGTCACAGTCTTGCAGTTGAGTAAGGAAGTTTAAAAAAAAAGCACATATCAAGAGCATGGTTAAAAAATAATAATATTAAAATAATAATAGTAATAAAAATACGACGCTATAAATAAAATTGAATTGAAAAAAATTGAAGTTTCGGGACATTCTCAGAATATTATAATTCCTAAGAACGTGCTCGGAACATCCTTTGGATAAAGTGTATTGTATGGATACTATAATCTCATATATATATATATTATCTCATTCAAACTTGGTATACTATCTCACTTTATAATCTTAATTAAGATTACAGAGTGAGACAATATAAAGTTATTAGAGTAAGATTATAGGAAAACAGTATCTCTAAATTTCTTGGAGTGAAATCTTATTCCAAAAGTGTTAAAATACTGCCACTATTAAAAAAGTGTGAAAACATTTGCATTCTTGAATAAGAGTGATAGATTTTTACTCTTTTTTTTTTAGAATGAGATTTCACTCTTTTGTAATAAGATTTTTTTGCTTTGGAGTGAATCTTAATCAAAAAAAGAGTGAAAATCTGCTACTCTTATTCAAGAGTATAAATGTTTTTACTCTTTTTTAATGTGACAATATTTTCATTCTTTTGAAGTGAGATTTCACTCCAAGAAATTTAGAAAGTGCTAATTGTGCTGAACAAATTAGACAACTTAATCATATTATTCCAAACCTGGAATAATAATACTACAATAATATTAACCTCAAATTTCGGAACTCTCTGTGTGTATTTATATGTATACATATATATGTATGTATAGGTTTTTAATGACTAAAATTTCGCGCGCTCAGTGTGAAGGTTTCCTCGAACTGCATGCCTTTAATAATAACCAAATTTAGCACCTTCACACCATCTTGCCATTCCTAACCACGGAAAATTCTAGCCCCGTCATTCATACTTTTTAAACTATTCCCATTTAAAAACTATTATAGCTTCAACATTTTCAAATTGGATTTTGTCTTAAAATGTTACAAAGAATTTATCTTTAAAACATTTATCGTCAGTTCTAACCTCTGGAACATCATGTAGATATATATGTATATCTCATAGAATTTTAACAAAATCGGCTAAATTCTGTTAATTATATAGGATCTCTAGTAATTATTAAATTCGAATGATTCGCACAGCGAGTCTGATCGTTGCAGGACTCATTGGCGGAGAAACACTGAGACGATACCTGTCGTACGCCAATTAGATCAATGGCGTACAATGCCAAGAATACGCGGCGCACGTAACGTGACGTGACGGTGCCCAGTAAAATCCGTACACGCGCGCTGCTTGTAAGGGCAGATAAATAAATGATGGGCAATCACGGACACGCGGAGTATACCATCGACAATAAAATTCGCGCGGGCGCGCGAACGGGTCAAAGGAGAGTGAATGGGGCCTACTCTCGGGGTGGGCACCACGAAACTGTGTATTGGGAACGAGGACGTGAATCGAAAGGGAAGAAGAACACCGAAGCGTGAGGGTACAGCTCGAGATTGCAGGTCACGGCTCGCTCGTCTTCCTCGACGGCGGCGTGCACGCCCGCGCGGAACGGCACGGGTCGATCGGTGGAATCGCGGGCGGCGAAGTCCGAGAATGAAGCTCGTGCATGCGGCAGCAACGTAGGTGGGACAAGGCGGGAGGGCAAGATCACGAAGACGAAGGGCGAAACAATCCGGTGGAGCCAACCTACGTGCTTCCGCCGGTTCTCCGCTGGCTGCACTTCCACTTGCTCGCCGCTACATTTATGTCTGTTCATTACCGTCAGTCACCGTTGAAATAACTAGAGATGGAATCACCGCGACGGTGGCAAAGATATACAAGATTCTCATGAAAATAGATTTGTTAGATAATCGCGATAATTGTGACATTTAACAGGCACAAACATTCTGATACTAATATTAATAATTGGTCCAAGGCGAAACAAAGTTGATTACATCAATTGACAAAAGATGGCTATTCATTCTTAACTGACGTGAAGAAATCATTAATCTCGGAAATATTTTTATTATGTCTTTTCGATGTTTAGACTCTCAAACCTATTTTTAATTAAAATTAATAATAAAACTAAAAGTAAGTATTGTATTGATCCTTATTTAAAGCATGTTAATAGACTTCGATAATCGTTGAAAAATTTGATATATCATTATTTTCATGATTATTATATTTACGACAGCAGAGTCGGGATGCTGTAACCCGAGAAACTTTTGTTGGACCCACGACGAAAGTTAAAAAGGTTATTTTACTGATGTAAATATTTTACTCAATCTGAAATACCAACCAACTTTTCAACCAACTTTTTGAAACCTAATTTATTCAAGCAAAATTATTAAATTAAACATTTCTTGCCGATAATACCAACTACAAAGAAAAAACAATTTTGTCAAAGTATCTACAAATTTAGATATACACATTGGAAAATAATTTTGACAATCAAAATAATTACTTAAAAATATCAATGCTGCTCAAAAAGTTTTGATATTCTAGCAACTAGTTGAGAGTCTTATGTAATTATTTTTAAAAAATTATTTTCATATCTGTATCTCATTAAATTTTTAAATATTTCAGCAAAACTGTCCTTTCCGCGTAGTCCAAGTTCTAAACGTCTGTTAAACATGAGAACTTCGATGACGATAATTATGACACTTGACAGACACATCGTTACAAAAATTTTCTGATGATAATATTAAAAATCGATAATCGATCTAAAGTAAAGATTATTCAATTCTAATACATCGTAAATTATTTTGACAAAAGATAATCATCAATATGTTGTCATAAATCATTTGTTCAATCTGAAACAGTTCAATTTTGAGATCTAATTTATTTCGGACAAAACTATGTCATGCAAATCAAATGTTCTTTTGTCGATAACATCAGATAAACATGTCCGAATTCTAAATTTGTATTTTTAAATTGAAATTATTTCTCTTGATTTATTATAAAGAGATAATAATGAAAGGAAGAAGTGGCTGTTTGCCATAAAACCTTGAGCCATAAGAAGGAGAAGCTGCTTTCCTTTGAGAGATATTCTTGCGTTGGATTCTATCGCTTAGATGAATTTCTGTTGACAGATGTTCGTTTGAAATTTACGTTTAGATATCCGTTGATTGATGCGCCAGTCGACCTTGCAAATCTCTTCTAAGGTTTTAAATTCAAAGAAGAAACGAGGGAATGCGAAACGAATATAAATCACGCCATAAAACGGAGGTAATTTTGTGAACCTTTTAGTGGCTTCGAGTGTGTCTAGATTCGTTGGGGCGTGGATACGCGGGTAGGAAAAAAAATTAGGTCGCCGCTTTGCGTCCGCGTCGCATCGGCACAATTATATTCAGATCCAACAAAAGTTTCTCGGGTTACAGCATCCCAACTCTGCTGTCGTAAATGTAATAATCATGAAAATAATGATAATATATCGGTATATAATAAGATATATTGTATTTAGATTCTGAAAATTCCAATAATGTTAAAGTCTCATTACGGTAAAAAAAACAAATAATTATTTATTTATAAAAATTATCAAAATAATGCTGCTGCAGGTGTTTAAAGTTCGGTGTAATAAAGTATAATTTTAAAAGCGGATTAAACGGAGTTCTTCCTTATGCAGCATTATTCTTCTTTATAAAACGCAACAGCACGTTATTGCAGAGGATAGTATTATAGCACGTTACACACGACTGACACAGGCTAAATCAATGAACTCGGCTGTAATGATTAGCGAAATGTCGCTGCATGTACAAGCGAGTACACATACGCTCATGGTCCACCGGACATTCGTAGCTATTGGAGATATCCGGTAACGTCCTTGGCCCGATAAACGGAAGCTCATTTATCCGGACAACCGCGAGTACATTCCTGATATAACTAAACAAAGACACGCAATTCTCGGCTAGAGATCTAGATTCTCTTAATCTTTCTCCCAGCCCGCAGGATAAATCTCGTTATCACATTTTATTTTGTTTCGGTATAAAAGATATTGATTACCACACGTAGATCCTTTCGATAATTATTAGCATACAATTCATCACATAATTTTAAACGAGACCTACCGTCTGATCAGACACTGAATTACGTAAGACATCATTATACGCGATATCATTAATTCTTCAGTGCCACTCTTTGATATATTCAGTTTTTCTTTAAAAAAAAAATGATTTTTTTCGAAACTTCTGTTTACTTTATTATTTATAACTTTTTTTATTAATAACAAATATTTGTTTACTGCCGTTTTCTTTAACGTCTGACATTTAAATTTAAAAAAATACTTTAATTAAAAAAATAAATTTAACAAAAATTTATTACAAATACCGATATAATGTATCGATGTAATATATTACCGTCTGTTTGTGACGCAATAAAAACTTCGCCGAGAAAAATTGCCATGCCACCAAATGGACAAATACGAAACCAGTATAAACAGAAAGTGAGGTAGAGGGAGAGGAAGTGAGAAAAATGAAAGAGCGACAGGACGGAATCTAAAAGAACGACGTGGAAAAATCAGGAGCTCGTGTCTTTTCATTCTCGTTTCGACAGCAACGACGAGAGCAGTGAAAACGCTTTTTCAGAAGCCCGTTGGGAGCGTGTCCATGGTAGTCGGCGCACAACAAAATCGCGTTTGTCGTATCTCCCGAGAGACAATGGGAACCAAATAGATTGTCAAATGATAACTGGACCACATGTGATTTCTCGTTCACAGCGTTGGCGCTTGCCAAAGTATCCGAATATTTAATTAGCACACTCGTAATACTGTAAACAGATGCAAATGGAGCTGACGTCAGAGGAATAAGTACATCAGGATAAAATAGCATTGAATTGCATTAACTGAAATATGTTTAATAAATTGTATGTAAAGAGATAGAAAGACAAAAAATTCATACATCTACATGAAAAAACCGGTTTTGCTAAAAAATATATATAAAATATATAAAAATTTAACTAAATATGGATCTAAAAATAACTTTGTTGGACTAAAAATTAATGTATAAAGCCACGAGGCTGATTGATGAAATGTCAAAACTTTTTGCTTATTATGCTTGAGCGACCTACATAATAATTTTGATAGTCTAACAAAATTATTTTCAAATTTATGTTTAATTAAATTTTTAGATACTTCAACAAAATCGTCCTTTTCCTCTAAGAATTAATACATTCAGAAATATGGTACACGGAATTTAAAATATTCTATTTCGCGAACAGAGTTTGTTAGCCGTCTTCGCATTATGAAAATGTACAAGAAATTTATATGAAATAAGGAGATTTAGACTTATTTCTGATATTCATGAATTTATGAGAAGAAAGACGGAAATTTTAATGTTCTTCCAGGACGTACAAAAGCTCCGTCTTGGAGATCCTTTTGTCAAATTTTTCAACTTTTCCTCTGTCGAGAACGAAATATCTAAATACTCGAAACTACATGTCACGAACTAGTTTAATAATCTGGATCATGAAGAAGCAAGAAACTGCTTGTTCTTCTTACGGAAAATCATATCCGTTTCATGCTCCATGTGATTTTACGCCTACATGAAGTGCGCTCCAGCATAAACTAGTCACCTCAAAGGCGAGCGCAATGCAAAGTGTCTTCGAGTGCTTGGTGTAATATATAAAAAAATGCGCGACGTAAAGAAAAAAAAGCTAATTGAAATATGTTGGACCTCTTCTTCTCTCTCTCTCTCTCTCTCTCTCTCTCTCTCTCTCTCTCTCTCTCTCTGTCTCTCTCTCTCTCTCTCTCTCTCTCTGCATTCAAGAGACCATTGAAAAAGAAAATTCGATATCGCGATTTTACGATGTACATTTGTAATGAGCGAGTCATCACGGAGTAATTTGCATGAGCTAATATTATCTGTCCGAAGCACATCATCACGATTACACGCGCAAGTCCGTTTGCGGACGGAAAAGGAAGCTTCTTTAAGGCCACGGTGTATTCGATGCTTCGAATAAGATAGCATGATCACTCGTCCACACCCGGATGTAGATAGCGCGTCGAATTTCGATATTATCGCGATGCGGCAAGTTTGAAGGTAATTCAGTGGTGACGCTTCCGTTTTTGTATACCTATATTATCGAGTTTATCTGGTTTTGTTAAAATTGTATCTCACTCGGGCGCTTATCAGGTTACGGCATTTAAAGCATTTTACACATGAATTGTTCAACTCTAAAAAATAGGAATTTAACATTATGAGTGTTGAATATAATTCTCATTATTGATGTTAATGTAAACAGCAAAATGATATGAGAGAGAATTTATTATAACACCAGTTTTAAATCCATATCCATAATGTTAAATTAATGACAGGTGAAAATTATACAAACACCGCATTGTATTAAATCCACAGCATATTGGTGTTTATAGTAAAGTTCATATCAATATCAACACAGTAATAGTTATATAAATACCACTTTGTTAAATTCTGATGTTTTTTCTTAAGTATTTGATTAGTAAATAACCTTCCCAAACTAGTAGATCCAGGTATACTTCCTATTATTACTAGTAATTATTCATCTTTGGAATCAGCATAGAGAGATAACAAAACCGAAAGATGGCAATATAATTTTTCATTGTGTCATTTGAATAACAATTGAATAAAGTCAATTTTCTATGCCGAACGAAATAAGAAGTTAATAATAAGATTGGAATTAAGATGTACCTTAAGATTACCTTGTTAAAACTACGCGAGATAAAAGACGTGATTTCGATATCAGAGACAGACAAAGGGCAGAAGATGGCTGCCAAGTGACGAGAAAATGGACCAAAGCGGCTCGCGGGTAATAATGAGGCACAAACATTAAGCGCAAGAACGCCTCGGGCATCGCCAAAGGCCCCCTCTTAGCACACTTAATAAATACGTTTATCGCTTCAGTGACTCCCGTCCATCGGCTGAGTGGATCCAGTGACGTCACTGGCGCTCCTCTAACGTCATGTCACGATAAAACAAAACGGTCGCAGAACCACAGCGAAGATATTGACCAGTGTCCACGCGCGGTCGCGACTTATTCTTCCTTCCTTCACTCTGACAACGTATTCTCGGTGTCACTTGTACCTCCGCTCCGCTAGCAAGCTTACCTCTCAAACAAAAATTCTCGACAAAATGCGCCGCAGCGAGACTTAGATCAGTCCAATGCGGTCCAATGATACATTATCGGCGTTCAGGAACGCTACGTTAGATTCACCTGTACCAAGTTATCGTTGCGCTGATGTGTATCAACTAATTAAGATGCACTTGTTCAAAACAAGAGTCACAGACTCAATGAATGTGATAAGATAAAAATGAGATATTGTGTTAAGATATTGATAAGATGTTATCAAATATAATGTCCCTGTCTAATAAAGATATTAATCTCCCACTAAAAGATCAAGATATATTGATAAGATGAGATAGAGGACAGTGAGGACTTTATTTATGTTTTATACTCGATCTTTGATTTATTGTTTGTACAGTCGAAATGCAAAACCGATATATTCTTATGACAAATTCTTATCACAAAATAATGTGCAGCTCACTAAACATCAACTACAAGTGATGTAACATCGACGTTAGAATTTCATACTCTTTCATACTCGTACTTATGTAAGATACGTGTCGAAATTATGACAATTATGTTATTTTTAACTTGAGTTTACTAGAAGGTGTATCTCAACCGCAAGACGTTCGTGACATTGAATTTCCGTAGAACGTTCTCATGATTATCTTCACGTTTCGCGCTTCCGCGTTGTTCGAGGTTACCACACGGAGAATTTATTTCAATTGTTATTAGTTATGCCACACGTGTTGTAATGATTTTAAATTAGTATCTCGGAAAGGACAGAGATTAATTACTTGCAGTCATTCGAAGTCACGGCGACCGAACCAGGAACAGATAATCGGCCGGAATTGTAAAATCGCGATCACGAGGCAAGCGCACTGATTGAAAGAAAAACTTCCGATCGTAATTGCATTTTCTCTTTGGCAGTTTTCAATTTGCATTCCGTCGGTTTATGGGATTATCTGTTCATCTTTCGCGGGCCGTTCGTACCTATTGTTGACCAGATGCATCTAACCGAGCACGTCGGGCACTGTATTCAGTGACCCACATACAGTTTACGAGCCATCCATAGAAAATTCCATATTCCGATAAAGTGACGAATGTAGACCCCAAACCGCACACACGCATATACACGGTGATAACGCTTGGCCATCCTGTTTTTTCGCGGCGGTATATCACTTTGTTTTTAAAATACGGACGTAAATTCGACGGGAAGGATAGAGGAAAGACTCAAAGCCTGATACGTCACATTCAATAGATTGGAGAATGATCGCCGTTGGCAAAAAAAGTATTGCGACATTCTGTGGACAAACGCATCGTATTTTAGTGATCGAGACGGAAGAACCTCAATACAATGGCAATCACCGCAAAATTGGAAATGACCTTTGAGAATATGGCCCAACATACGGCCGAAGACATTAACAAATCATAATGATTTGTGTACGAATAATATTGCACGTATTATGACACGGAATTCAATAAATCGTTTATAATAATGAATTTAATATGTATTTATTTATTCAATTTTAATACAATACATTCATAATACTGAATTTCAATTTGCGTAAAAAACTCAATTTATAATACAATCGTTTATCAAAGAAACATTGCAAGAAAGAAATTTTTAACTTGTGCATTTTTATTTTTCATTGCACAGTGGAACTCTGTAATGTCCAAAATTTTGAGTGACATATTACCTATCCCTCCAAAACTTGCATCTTGATTAATCTAAAAAATTTGTCAGCTCTCTAAAAATATTCCAAAAATATATAATATTATTATCAACTTATATTGGAATAAACATTAATATCTAGTGTCGGCTCTTATAGGCATTATTAATTATAAATTTATTTTATTAGAATCATTAGTTTCTTAATTTGTTTGGTATATATACATATATACATTTATTATTATTTACACATTTTTTTGTAATTAAAATTCATTCTTAAAAGTCATTTTTCACTTAGATAAAAAAACTATAAGTTATATACGCGAATGTTTCTGTTTACGTTTTTGTTGGCAGAGTAAACATAACTGTAATTTCTCAAGGGAAGAGCGCGAATATATATGTCAAACATATTGCGTCGATATTACATAAAATGATTATATCATTATCTGCACGATCAAATGTACATGGCAAACTAATTACAAGTCTGTGGACAAAATGAAAACCTCATAGTAAACTTTATTTAAAGATTTCAATATTGAACTTTAAATGCGCAATTAAATTATTAATACACACTGAGAATATTAAGTAAATAATTATATAGCAAAATAAATAATATTTAAAAATAAATTGTAATTTAAAAAATTAAAATAAAATAAATACGATAAAAAAAGAAAAAAAAACAAATACATGTGGTAAACAAAACCTGAAACCACGTTAACGATGCGAAAAAGTTAAACGATAGCGATATCCAGGAAATCGCAGACGAAAGGAAAAAAGAATAAAAGATTTATGGCGTGGTAACTCAGCTAGAAAAAAATCAAAAAATTCGAGGCAAATAGAATTTTTCAATTTCGACCTTCGATCAATTTTCCACATGTGCATAAAAGAGAGAGAGAAAAAGAGAGAATCTTGGAATTAATGTGGATTTGAGTGTTACGCAAGAATGACGATGCAGATCAAGGATGAACGCATTCAACCGGTTCAACACATTCATGAAATTTATGAATCGCGATAAGGTCTATAATCCTTTTAAGGACAAAGTCAATGCTCCAAATACTCTGATTCAAAATAAACGATTTAAAATAAATGATTTAAAGATTCAGAGAATGAATACTTTAATGTAAATTATATTTAAGATTGCAATATTTTGTTTCAACGACGTGCTGATTAATTTTTAATTATGCAAGTGAGGACTTAGCACTCGTTTTATTTTCTAGAATATCTACATCAATGTTTCCAGCGGATAGACAAACAACTTTATCGCAGTAATTATATTTTACAACGACACATGCGTTCACATCTTTTATAGAATGTAATGTTCAGTTATGATGTTTCTCTTTTTAAATATAAGAACTATTTTTAAAAGCGTACTTGGAAAAAACAGTTTTGTTAAAGCATCTAAAAATTTAGCTAGATACAGTTCTGAAAATAATTTCGTTAGACCATCAAAATAATTATATATAGAACGCTAAATATAAATGACAATGCTGCAAAGTTTTAATATTCTAGCAACCAGTTGAGTGTCCTACATTATTTTGATCTCTAAATAAAATTTCCTTTTCGAAATTTTCTTTCTATATTTAGAAAAATTTTTTTATAGATCAATGTAGTCAAAAGAATGGCAAAAAACCAGTAATGTACCAAAGAACTTTAATTTAAATTAAATCATAAAATTCGTATAACAATTATAATTGACAAAAACAAACGTTTCGATTCCGCTCGAGCCATTTTCAATGTTTTCGTAATATTTAAACATCACTATAAACCAATAATATACATGGTATTGCAAAACTCATTATAATTTATAATTCCGTATTCTTCATTTCGTATAGTACGCTGCGAGTAATTTATATCGAAAATCAAAGTAATCAGAAAACAATATTCTTGTCAGTAATATCGGTAAATGTATTGAGAGTTCATTAAAAAAAAGAGAGAAAAAACGCAGATAGATGATAATTCATATCGTGGATACAATATCTTGATTTTTTTAATTGAAGCAAATTTGCAAAAGTAACGAACATCTAACTTCCACGACGTCAGATAACGCAATTCGAAGTTAGATGTTCATTACTTTTGCAAATTTGCTTCAATTAAAAAAGCCAACATATTATATCACGATATGGATTACCATCTATCTTTGTTTTTTTCTTTAATTTCTTTTTTTTAATAGACTCTCAACACATTTACCGATATTACTGAACAAGAATATTGTTTTCTGACTATTTTGATTTTTGATATAAATGACTCGCAGCGTACTACACGAAATGAAGAATGCAGGATTATAAATTATAATGAGTTTTGCAATACCATGTATATTGTTGGTTTATAGCGATGTTTAAATATTACGAAAACATTGAAAATGACTCAAGCGGAGTCAAAACGTTTGTTTTTGTCAATTATAATTGTTATACAAATTTTATTATTTAATTTAAATTAAAGTTCTTTGCTACATTACTGGCTCTTTGCCCTTCTTTTGACTACATTTTTTTATACTTACAGAGCCTTATTATTATTTATTAATTTTTTTATGGACACACACACACACACACAGAGAGAGAACAGAACCATTCTTTTCATGCGTAAATATATTCTATTTAGATAATGTTTATGAATAGTCATTTCGGATTTAACACGAGAAAAAAATGTTAACATCTTTAAACTGTCTTATCCTTGAAGAAGCTTAGTATCTTAATTGAGTTAAATCGTCAAACGTGCACATATGCGCGAAGCTACAAATAGTATTTCAGTTATCAGCAAGGTCAGCCAACGTTTAAATACTTCATTGTCATAATATCTACACTTCGAAATTCTTGTTAACAAACCAATTAATTTCGCAGATTAGTCTTGTAAATAAATTCAAGAAAAATATACAGATATATTTGATAAATCTAAAGCGATTTTTAACTGAAATTTTTTTATCCATAATAAATTCATAATAAATCAATACTTAAAAATAATATGCGTAATATATATATATAT
>NW_011627493.1:284565-309356 GCF_000204515.1 Acromyrmex echinatior | reverse complement strand
ATATATAAAATATATATATGTATAATTTATTATCTGTATAAATAATTTTTCTATCTCTCTCCGTTTCTCTCTCTCTCTCTCTCTCATTCAAGATTTTTTAATGAAAAAAAATTTTGTAAATTTTCCAAGCAATATATCAAACTAGATAGATATTTTTATAATTAAAAAAAGATCAAATTACATTGACAAAATAAAAACATACAAGCATATGTTTTATTTTTGAAAACGTTTACGAAATTTATAAACGATAGTGTCTAATCTAAGAACAAAGATCTACAGGATCAAGATTTCTGCGGAAATGAAACAGACAAAATTATTGTTTATATTCTGAACGAAATATATTGTACGAGACACATCCATTATATGAAATGTCAACGTTCTTGTATTGTCCTCGAATGATTTTAGAACTTTAATTGATTTAAATCACTATGCCAGTAATTTTGAAACTATCAACCAGGACTTAAAAAAAAATAATTTTACAAGGCTCTTGTATGAATTGCAAATATTCAACTTCAATCTTTAAACACAGTCAAGTATTTAAATAAGATATACATATACTAAGATATATATATTGTTTTTTTATATATGCAAGAACAAGTGCGTAATAAATTATATATAAAAAAATTATACGTGAAATAATAAATCATACATAAAATATGAGACAGTATAACCGAATCGACTACTTTGCATACAACATGCACTTGCATAGCAAGCAAAAAAGAAAGATCGGAAAAATAAATGTCACATTCAGTATAATATTGAAGCTCCTTTAAAATGAAGACTGCATCTCGTATTTTAATACTTATAATCAGATGTCTGTAGCCCGAAGTACAGAAACTATAGATTATATTAAGATATCTCGAAAATGTACTTATAAAAGAATTACTACCGAGTTGTAATTTTTTATAATTTCATTACATAATATGACGTTTCTGTCGAGCATAATAAAAAAGTATTCCTTTTTTCTATTAATATTTTTTTAATTTGATATCTTTTAATATAACATCTTAGTTAATATTTTTACTAAATTAAAGTCACTTCATTATACAAAAATGTAACACGTAAATGAAATTTTTAACACTATATAAATAAAGAAGACACATTACACAAGAAGCTTATATTTTTTTTCTTGCATTTTCTAAAAGTACCTACATGTAGCCACGTTACAAAGATCGAGTTGCAACTGCGTTGCGCACAACAAGCTTCCTCTCTCTAGCTCGGCTAAGTTATACGACACTAACGAAGTGCCTTACAATGAAAATGAGACAGAGAAGCTAAAAGACGCAAAAGACTTCAGTAAGCGTTCCGCTTCGTGTATCGGGAATGCGAAGTCTTCTATAAACGCCAAGTTAAAGAAACGGAAAAGAAGCGCGCGTATCCGCCTTATACTCGAGTCGCGGAAACCAATCCTATCTTCCACGCAAAGACCGGTCGAGAGATCTTGACGGAGAGAAAATCACGGACATATCCTTTTCTTCGTTCAGTTGCACGAAGTGCTAGGCGAGCGATTCGCTTCGGTAGATACGCTTCATCGATTGAATCTACCGTATTTGATAACATTTATATCTGATTGCAGCTCGCGTCTCGAATAGCAACTTTCTTGGGAAATCGACGACGGATCGGTGTGTAATTCGACGTCGCTTTGGCGAACGTCGAGCGTCTGGCTCGATGTAGCAATTATTGGTGTCCGCGGCCTCAACGGAGACACTAACTTAATTGAAAAATTAGTTTAGGGAGCCCGACTCACGCTCGCGTTCCCGGGAATGGGAGGAGCTCGAGAAAATTACATCTCGCGTTATAATCGAAGCATTCGAGGAATACCGAGAGCGCGATGATAATGAATATTTTATACTTCACGAGATATAAGCAGGTACTGCATGCCAAACACACGAAAAAAACTGATATTACTAAAGTATATAAAAATTTAACTAAATATAAATCTAAAAGTAATTTTGTTGGACTATCAAAATTATTATGTAGGACGTTCAAGCACGATGAGCAATGTTGCAAAAAGTTTTGACATGAGTCTAGCAATCAGCTTGAGAGTGATCTACATAATAATTTTAATAATCCAACAAAATTATAATGCAGCGTCGCATTGGCGACAAAATTATTTTCAGATCTATACCTAGTTAAATTTTAAAGTACTTTAATAAACTGTTCTTTCCGTGCAAAATATAAAATATAAAATTTTAAAAGGAAGGATATAATGGAATATAATTTTAAGAAAGCAATATAAGAGGAAATATTCATATTGTATAAAAATTATTTGAAAAATTAATTTATATTATAGCGCTACTTTATTTTGCCTGTATGTTTTTAAAAAAAATTTGGCATTTATATCATTTAATAGAGCACAGCTTTACAACTCTATTTTTTTAATCGCGATTTTTAATGGAGTTATGAAAGTCAAAATGTTCCTCTTTTAATCTATGATAACTCAGTAACAAAAAATTTTAGGAACATTTTTGTAGAGAATATTTTAAGTGTTTTTTCACATTAAAAAATTGAAATTTTTCGCAATTTTTTTGTTAGTACGTGGCACATAAAGTGAGAAGAAAATTTTTTATTTTGTCCAGCTCGTAATTTCCTATATGTAAAAATTATCAAACTTACAGAAACTCAAACGACATAGTAACTTTTCAAAAGATGATATTTTAAAGCTTTAAAATCCTTTTTTCAAATAAAATTTCATTCATTTTAACAAAATTACAACTTCTTGAATTTTAAAGTTCGTGGCACTACAAACTTTTGTTACCCAATACTATATCATATGACCCAATACTATATCATAAGAAATACAGAAAAAGTAACAGTAATATTGCTTTAGTTGTCGTAACTAGCATCTTTGCGGAAATCGTTGAATGGAAGAATTCTTCCGCTTATCGACATCGATACTATGATGATACGTACGTTCGATAGTTCTGCAAGACTGTAAGTGGGTTAAGATGCAATATACAGCTACAACATTATCGCAAAAATTTAGAATTATGAATTCTTAAGACAAAATAATGCTCACGTACGAAACAAACAAAATTTGAAGCAATTGACAACACAAATTACCTTTGTATTATTTAATTATATATGCATATTGATGTTAAGTATATACATATCGAACATAATACTATTAACATTACTAATGTAAGGATAAATATATATTTCTTGTAAAAAACATATATTTATTTTTGAATGTATCTGTGTTACAGGAAAGAATAATTTGTTGAAGTATCTAAAAAGATAGCTAGATATAAATCTGAAAATAATTTGTTAAACCACCAAAGTAATTATATAGATCGCTCAAACATGATAATAAGTTTTGACATTCTAGCAACTAGCTTAATAAGCTCGTCCTACATAATTATTACAACAGTTCAACAAAATTATTTTAAGATTTGTTAAATTTTTAGAAATTTTAACAAAACTATTTTTTTCGTGTAAAGAATTATATAATTTATACATACAGTAAATGTCACAGATATAACAAAAATTTATAAAAACATACTAATGTAAATATTATATGCAATATGATAAATGGAATATTAAAATAATGCTTCAAGTTCATTTATCTTGCGAAGTAATCATACTTACCTGTGTAATAAGCAGAGGAGGAAGAAAACAGGAAAGCGAAAGGTATAAAACAAGTAAGAATGTATCTCACAGCCGGTTCTGTAAACAGATAAGACTTTATAACTATTTAATTAATTTATTTGCATTTATCATATAATCACTTGTATTAGGGATACGTAAACAATTAGTTCGAATCAGCTTAAATATAAATAGTCTAAAACACACCGTTGCTGTTATTTTTTTATTCATTAACACTATATTCACAAACAAGATCACAATCGCAATCGCGAATGCTTCATTCCTTTCTTTCACCGATCTCTATATATTATTTATACATATACAATCGACCCGTATATTAATCTCAGCCGAAAAATCCGCAGATTTTTCTTCAAGAGGTCCTTTTTTAAGAACGTCTATTATTGCGAATAATAACTGTTTTAAACAACTACTGAATGAATATCCGCATAACGCGAACGTAATATGTGTAACATTCCAGTTGA
Organism: Acromyrmex echinatior; assembly: GCF_000204515.1. The sequence continues at coordinate 305,289 of NW_011627493.1, read as the reverse complement.
GTCGATTCGACTATTAGGAAGCGAATGATTGAAATCATAATGCACGCATGAAATTCATGGACAGTTCGAGATATTCTAATTTTTCTTACAAGAAAAAATAGACGATCATTTGTAAATATAGGAAATGCTAAAACCGCATGTCCACAACATTTAGCATTAGCATGCAAAAGTGTCTTCTTTTACCAGTCTTGATCAACTTTTATGTAGGTTTAGTTTCATTACAGCTACCGTAATCTAAAAAGGATTACATTAATCGAAGACAGTTGATCAAGACTGATCCCAAATCGGTGTGGATAAGACGAGCAATAACACACCACGCAAATAATCGTCCGTCGTAATTATTGCTTCAAAGATTACGCACTCCACTGCAAATGCACCTCGTAATAGTTGCAATGTCCTAATCCGTTTATCGGATCGTCGATTATAATAACCGAGTTATAATGATGCATTTTATAATGTAGACACGCATAGAATGTCGTTTGCACAGCTTAAAAAATAGCAGACGTGAAAAAGAGAGGACTACTTAACTTACTGCACACTGGACGATGAGCGATGAGCGATATCCAATGAAAGTTCTGCTTTTTCTCACGTGATATAAAACTAAGCTCTCATTGGATATCGCTCGGGCATAACGCGTGTAAAACTAACAGAAAAACATAAGCAGTAAAATAAGCGATAAACGTATCGGCCAATTACAGTCGAGGACAAGTATAAGCAGTAGCAAATTAAAAATGTTAATTTACTTACTGCTTATGTTTTTCTATTAGCTAAGTTGTAAGATGGTTACACTCAGAAACACATAAATTGCGTACTTGAAAAACTCGCGGGGAAACCTATTCGCTAATTATATCGTGCATTTTACAGCTACTTATACGTATTGTGATTTCGTATCGATTTTTACGCTTATCAAGAATCGAGAGACCCGACTGGCATTCTTAATCACTTGCTTTCATTCTCGAAAATGCAGCAATCCGTAAAAAAATATCGCTTACACACATTACGATGTTTTTGTACATAGAATATAGACACGTTAGAACTTGACAAAAATTAACCTTCAATAAATTATCCTAATAGGTTTTATCTTCCGTATATTATACATACTTTGCGTCAACTTACGTTACTTATATTAAAAATAAATATAATTTTAGCATTTATCGAACCTGAAACGTAATACAATTAAAAGTTTCTGAAAGCATCTAATTTTATGACAATAATATTCGGGGAAACGAGGGAGATGAATACGGTGTATTTCTCGAAACCTGCTTGAAAGATCGCGTGAGATGTCATGACTATTATCAGTACTTCGTCTAATAATGGTTGTGAATGGTCATCCACTACAAATTGATTGATCAACTAATCGGAGGTATGTGTAGAATTAGATTATGATATCATGCTGCCATTATAATTCATGGAGCAGAACTTGGATTTCCCTCGCAAAGCAATGATACCGAAAGCATAAAAATCGTATGTGCATAACTAACTGTCGCTGTGACTTGCAAAGTCACTTAAATTTCACTGCCGAGCTACTCGATAAAAGATGATAAATAAATAAATCAGCGATAACGAGAGCTAATCGATCTCGAGACTGCACTGCGCAAGTCCGACCAAATGGACTCGATAAAATGTACAGCAACGAATGATATCATTACAATTTATCAATCTATCAAATATATTTGTGTTTAAATTGTTGCAAATAAATTTTTGATACAGCGATAAATTTTTTTCATAATATATAAATATAGCAAATCGATAACTTGATTTCTTTTGTAAAATTGCACGGAAAGAATGGTTTACTGGAGTACTTAAAAATTTAGTTAAATATAGATTTAAAAATAATTTTGTTGGACTATCAATTAAATAATTATGTAGAATGCTCATGATGCACACTATAAAAAATGTTCACATTCTTGTAATCAGCTCGAGTGTCCTATATAATTATTTTAATACATTCTAACAAAATGATTTTCAAATCTGTATCTATAAATAAATTTTTAGATATCTAAACAAACCATTTTATCGATGTAATTGCTTGAAAAGATACGTCATTTTAAAGCTTTATGTTAAAATCTCTTTTACTATTGCCAATGATCTTTTAATTTAATCTTATACCTCATTTTCATATTATTTTATTCTGAGAAAAGATGTTATAATATAAAGGAACGTTGTCACTTCATCGAGGACGACGACGCTTAATAAGCGCGCGTGTACCTATAGATTAATGAAAATCGCGCTTTCGAACTGTTCGTAACAATTGGCAGGTCACGCACACTCGTTTTGCCAAGTCGAATGCCTTCAGCATTCGAATTACCTTCCTGTCATTACATACGGTACCTGATGAAGTCTGACCGCAAACGTGAACGAGAAGTCAGATGGACGATACACGCGCGACACACTCCCCCACTTTCGAATCGGAAGTTTCAATGTAAAAATAAAGTAGAAATCTGCAATTTAAAGTCCATTTTAGATAGACTAATAATAATATTAAATCATGTATACGGCAAAATTGAATTTTTAAAATATATATTTTTCTTACATACAATTTGCGGATGCACAAATAATTTCCACAATTCTTTTACGCGACAATACAATAAAATATGTCAATTAAAACTCTAAATTAAATTAAAATTATTATCTTCTCCTTTTAAATATTCTTTTTTTTTATTTGACCTGGAAATAAGTTTATTTATACAATATATTACAAAAGGAGGACTTTATAAATTATAGATTTACGTTTTGTCATTGAATCTTCACATTTTCATTCTCATCTTATATTTCAACAAAATTAGTATATTTTTTAACGTCATTTAACATCTGACTTTATTACCAGATGAGAACACTGTTAATCGTAAGAACACTGAAAATCATTTTTGCTCTATCTCAATAAAATTACGAAAAATAGATATTTTTCACAGATTATATTTATACATAATGTACACATATAAATACAATAAGATTGTCTAGGATAGAATAAGAGAAGGACCATTTCGTGTATAAATATACTCTGTAAATATATTCCACATAAATATAATCCTTGCTTCCTCTGGGAATGGCCGAGTTATTCTGCTGCTGTGACAAGAATAACGAAAACGTCATACATGGCGCTACACATCCGCATGTGTGCTTTGCGCTTGAAGATCGGTCACATTTAATCATCCCATCCGTGCGATATGTGGGAGTTAAAAGGAAAAGTGATGTAAGTCAAGATTCTCGCAAACCGAGTCGAAGAGGAAATCTCGATCGATTTAAATAACCGTTTATACGAATACTTGCAATTAACGTAACAAAAAATAATTTCTCTAAAATCTTTACACAGAGAAAAAATTTGCTATGAATGCTAATCCTATGCCATGACGGTAAATTTATATGCACGTATAAGGATTGCAAATTATTTGCAATTGTAACAAATATTTATTCTTTTTTGTACTCGCTACAAAAATTATTTACAACAAATGCAAAATATTTTTTCAAATATGCAAATTTGTTTGCTATAAATAACAAAAAGAAATTTGACAATTAAATTTTGTAATCCCTTTTTACGTTTATAGCAAATTTTTCCTCTTTGTATATTTTTTCAAATTTTCCGACAACTCCGTGATTATATATGCTCAGATCGATCACCATGATCTTTTGATCTGTACGTTGTTACTTATCCTCTCAATCGTGCCAATTGCGTTAATAGAAAATATTCGTAATGTATAAAAATACATATTGGTAATGTATTTGAAATAAAGAGAATACAGACGACGATAGTTGTCGACTAAAGTTGTTCCCCAGCTGAGCCTTATCAATTATCATGCTCGAAGTCGCGCTAGCTTAGCCTTGTTCGTCAATGGTTTTAACAGCGAGCAACGAGTTGTGCTCCGCGAATTAATGCCGCGTAACTAACAATAGAAAACGCGCATCTCTCCCGCGGCGCCTGCAGTTGCATCCTATGCAACGAATTACATAATGAAGAACAAATGGCATTCCGCCACGTGATCACAACATATTTGCGATTACGACGGCTCTTTGTTGGAAGCTGCGTGATGCTCGACGAGCGCGAATTATTTATAAAGAGAACCAAGGAAGGAGAGCTCGTTTAAAATGGAAAATTTTTGCTTATAATATAAACGAGAAAACGTATCCATATTTAAACCGTAAAAATACATAATTTCGCGATAAGGTACCACGGTGATATTTGTAAGTCATATTTGTAAGTCGGATAAAGCGTATATACGGTTTGTCACTTTATTACTGATAAGGCTCGAATAAATTTTTCCACGACGATACGAGAATTCTCTCGATCATCTGGAAGAACACTACGACCAAAATTGACGAACATATGCGTTTAAATAAAATGTCATTGACCATGAGTTATGAATCGAACCGATAATTTATGGATTTTAACTCACCTGTCTGTTCGGAAATTAACATACAAAACGTAACGCACATTTAAGATGAACTGCCTCGCGTGATGAAGAGTTGAGAATTTTTTGAGATTTATTATTGATTGTAACGATATATAAATAAATAATAAAAAGTAACAAAATAAAAATATAATGCTTGAAATATGCACAGCAAAAACAATACCTTTCGACAAACGACTAATAATCGAGCCCATTATGATGTTCAAATAATCTTAATTAATATAAAATTTAATTATTATAAGAGCAATAAAAAGTGATAATAATTAAATAAAATCTAATATAATCGTAATCGTTTAAGTGTGTATTACACACATAATTCGAATATGTTTCAATAAAACATCAGAAAATAAAAACAATTAAGTCTGTAACTGAAAAGATCAAATTATTGAGATAATGAAAATATAGATAGTACATGAAAAGAAAAACGATTTTATTAAACTAAAAATTTTAATGGATACAAATCTAAAAATAATTTTCTACTATCTGTTTAAATTTTTCTATTATCTATTTTTTTAATAATTATTAAAATTTTTAATAATTATTATAAAAACGGAACTATTATGAGCAATATAATGCAAAACATTTTTACATTCTAACAACCAGTTTAAACATCCTACATAGTTATTTTGATAGTTCAATAAAATCATTTGCGAATTTGTAGCTAAATTTTTAGATATTTCAGCAAACCGTTCTTTCTGTGCATGCTCTTTCAAAAATCTTATTGATTTCATTTAAAAAAAAACATCATAACTCAACTGGTTACGACTGTTACCGGTATTGTATTTTAAAAATCAGAAATCGAAAGTTGATTGGAGTCACACGAAGGCAAAACACATTTCAACGAATGCGCGAAACAAGTATAGTTATCAGACATCAATAATTATACTGTATCTTAACATTGTTCAAATATTATTCATAACGTAGTAATATTGTGATTGTTCGGTGCTTCCCACGAGAGTGCGTCAATTTTAGCCGCGTCGGCAGGCTATAGTAGTACCAAGGTCGTGCCGTTGGCTTTTCTCTCAACCCGCCATCACCACGCTATTTCGAGAATTTTCTTAAATTCATCGCGTAATTCGCCACGCGAAATACCGAAATATGTATTGACGTCCGCAATTTCAGTCAACTCAAAATGGCTTTGGAAGAGTTCATGCAAAGATCGATGCTGTAATTTTCCAATTTATTTTTTACGTTGGATTTATTTGAAGAGAACAGCAGCAATATTTTCACTAATGATGAGTGAAGCGTAATTATTATTAATTAGGAGAGTTTAATATTATTTGTGATTCAACATTAATATTAAATATCGTCACCGCATTAATCAAGCTAAATATTATATTGGTTAAATTAGAGCAGCATCTCAAATAATATCATGGAAAATACACAGAATGTTGAACAATGAACATAACATATATTTTTTATACAATTTTTTGTCAACTTTTTCTCGGTAAATGACTTCTCTAATCTTTTTTTTTTAGAATTACAATTAAAAATTAAATCACTAAAATATTTAATGTATCAAAGAATAAATGACAATCCTCTTTAAAATTTTTATTTAGAAAAAGTAACTTTCAGCTCGTTGGAAAATAAATATCGTTGAAATTATAATCGGAAGTTTTATGACACTTTATATCGGAGAGAGTTAAATATAATTTATCAAGAATGGCAAAAATACTTCTCCGTTGCACAATGCAACTTGCGATAAAGTTTCGTTGACGCAGAAGCGCTCAGTGCATCCCATCTGTGTGTCGATGTGCATCACACACAGACACGAAATCTCATATCCGTCACCATGCCAGCAGCACCGTTACATCGTGTTACACGTCGGTGTCAGTAACATCAAGCAACGTCTGAGATTACCAGGGCCTTTTAATCAGTCCGTAGACCAATTTATTTTAATGCTTTGTGTCATTTTCACTTAACTAACGGTCGCGTTACGCTCTCTGCACAAGAACATCCGTAATGCGTACGTTACGTTAAGTACCGATCGTAAATTGAAATCTATACGTAACAGTAATCTTATATCAATGGACAAAGAAAATCATAACGTAAAGTTAAATTTTACGTTACGATTTTCTTTGGGCGGTAATATAAATTTACTATTACTTAAGCTCAAGTTTAAGATCAGTACTTAACCTAACGGTCATTTTTATACGGAAGAGAAGGATCTTACTGAAATTGAAAAATATGCTTTCGATTGCAACGAGTTAACATGATCACATTTCTACATGACTTCTGTAAAATTCCCTGCGACTTTTGCATAATGCATAATTTTGCTGTAATTATCAATAAAATTTTGTTATTATCAACAACTTTAATGACTGTTATCAATTAATAACGTTGCGAACATTTGTGCCTGTGCAGTAACTTGACCCTCTGGGATTTTGTATCATGCTATAATGCGGATTTCATAATCTTATCAAGAAAATTGTCTCGATCGATCGAATCCCCTTTTAAACGAGTCGAACTTATATCCTTACATCGGGAAGTAACCCGATTTCCGGTAGTATGTGCTCGACCTACTTGTTTCACTTCCCCACTACGGAACTCTATCCGCATTGATCATGTCGTGCATCGTCATCATTATCGATTCCCGCGCCCGTCTTTGTCCAATAAAAAAATAATCGCGATCATCCAACGCAACGAGGAAGCAACGTGTAATATCGCGTGAACGCAGATCCGGATCCCGACCATTTCCGAGACAATGGCTCGAACACGAATACGTTTTTCCGGCTTCACCCACTCCTGTTTCCAGCTTATCGTAATGATGTACCAGCAGCAGCCGCTTCCTCGATTACGAACAAGATTCTTGAACACGCACTGATGCGAAAAAAGAAAAAAAGCTGTCGAATAAAAGTAAATATTTAAATATTTAATTAAATACTTGCAAAAAAAAAACATAATCGTATATTCGTCGGTGAATTTGCAACTCTCTATGCATTTATATATGTATAAATGTCACGAATTTATAAATATTTTCTTAACGACCTTGATGAATTGAAAGCTTCAGATTGCAACAACAAAATGAAAATAAATGTCGAAGCGTTTTGAGGTAATTTCGACGACAGCAGGATATTGTAAATATCGCTTGATGTGTTCGAGATGTAGATGTATTTGGTGCATGTAGGATGCGATACATGCACGTCCTGCACATGAGTCGCAATATTGTCATACGGAAGAGTCACGTTATATAATGCTCCCCTTCGTGATCGCGAAACGCAAAGTGAATTCGGGTCGACGATCGCACGGTGATCGAAACGGCGAACGATGAAGTGGATCGGATAGGATTGCGGATGGGAGTGCACGTGTATCGCGTCGTGATCAGTCGTGATGCATGGACCACATGTAGCGCATGATGTGTGCGAAGTAGGAATTTGAATATAGCGAAAAAAAAAGAAGACAAAACAGAAGGGAGAGAGAGATCAAGCACGATGTGCGCCATGTAAATTATACAATCTTTACAATAGGATTTATTTAAATTAATATTTACAAAAAATGAGATTTTTTTGATATATCCATTAATTAATTCGATTAACTCATCGGCTGCACTAGATCCGGGTAATACAGGTCCGATCCTCGGGGGGGGGGAGGGGGATTTTTATACCTACGTGTACAATCGCATTTTACAGCGGCTAACAATCGGCTACGATTTACAAACATAATAATCACAAGGCGAGAAAAATCCTCACTTTACAATATACTCCTCGATGCAAAATAGCGATAATATTGGTTTTATATTTTTTTTTCTCTCTCATTAATTCTCTTTTTATGTGTATGTATGTTTTTTTTATTTTTACTTTTATACTCACAGGTATCCCTATCGTGTCCCTATACACGTACAGACAAGTTTAAATACTTCACTCGTACGAACTTTGGCGTAACATCGTTAGCGGACAATTACTATTATTATTATCATTATCTTTTATTATTATATTATTCATATTATTATTATTAACGTTATTCGCCGTACACACGATCCTCGTCTTCGGCGCATAAAAACGATCTGGTGTCTACACTCCCTTCCTCTCTCCTTTTTTTCTCTCTCTCTCTCTCTCTCTCTCTCACTCTCACTCTCGCTTTCTCTCTCACATCCACTCGATTTTCGCAAACGTGACGAAACGAATCGCCCCACGAATCATGTCGTTTGTTTCGCTCTCGCATTCGCGAATCCACTCACAAATACACGCCTCCTACGCTCTTCTTATCTTCACTTATCTAACATTACTATAAAACTGACAGAAATCAGAAAGTTTTCGATAAACCAACTAAAGTCTCGTGTTTGCTGCAAGTTCAAGCAGCAAATTCCATTTCAGACTCACGTTATTATTCGATGCACACGTGACTTTAGTATTTCTACCGTATCTGAAAGACGAAGTCTCAGATATCGGAAACGTCTCCCTCATACTTCTTGGTGACTATGACATATGATTGAATATTCCATGCACGCACATACATATAATAGAGTACATAGCATCTATCAACGTTGCGATTATCGAGTTATCGCATTATGAATTCACAATTCAATAGATGTGTGAAAGAGGAGCGTAATCGGAGTTCGATCGGCATGCCCGCGAGCGTTGCAACGACATTCAACCAGACGTAGCGAAACCATCCCGAAACATCGACGAGCAAGTGATATTGCTCTCGCGCCGATTTTACGCACCTCAATCTCTTGCAATTTGAGATTTCTATTCAGGTATACAATGGCAATGTTCAGAAAATCGATCAATAAACGCTCAATAATTCTTTAATATAATTGGTTCTTGCCTTTAGTTCTATTTTAGATCTAAATGCACAAACCATTCGCAAGATACATAAATAGATTCATAATAAGAATGGATTCATATAATCATAAAGAATTGCAAAGAACTGAGCGCCCACTGAGCTTTGTAATCTGAACATTGTCGTCCAATCTCTCGAGCGATTTTTCATACGCCGGTTTCTCGCGCTGAGGATCATTCAAACTAGTTCATTATCACCGAGAAACTTTGCGAGAGATTGACCGGAAAATCTTGGCATTTCACAGATCCTTCACAGGTCGCTTCGTGACGTCGTACATGTCGCAAAGGCCCGTTTATACGTTTCGTTTCGGTTCACTCTTTGCGAAAGCAGGGTACTAAACATTGCATTCAGAATCTTGTGAGATGCCGAAATTCCCGACTTGCACAGGTGTCTGCGCGGATTTAGGGCGGGAGCATAGAATCTTGCATAAGAAAATGAATCAATCAGGCGTTATATGCAAAGGTCTGTGCTCCGGCTTTTACGCTCACAAATTGCGCGAAGGGCAAACAATCGGATGGACTCGCTATGCGATCGCAATGCGTGGACATATCATAGATCAGTATTAATAGTCGGATCTTATATTTAGGATCGTCTTGAATACAGTCTTAAGATTATCATAAATCAATCAGAAAGCCGTATTAGCATCTTAATACATTACTTAAGACATTAATTAAGACGATCATAAAATAAGAATGAACTATGAATACCGCCCATACTTCTTGGCAGGAACGTGTAATGCCCATATCACATTTGCGATTGGAGATTGCGTCTGCGTCTCTTGACCAATCAAAAAGAAATTGCTAGTCAGCAGGTCCTTTCTGATTGTCAAAAAACGCAAACGAGAACGCAGATGCAATCTTTAATTCGCTAATGTGATATTGGCGTAACAGATACGTCGAATTCGCGATGATCCTTCCAAGAGTGCACAAGTTGAAGACACGCACGTGTGTTCGTTCATACACGCACTCACACATACACACACACACACACACACACCTATACGCGCACGTATTTATATTTATATATATATATATATATATATATACGTGTACGCATGCACGCATACATGCACGCACGATTTAAAAATCAATAAATTAATGTAGGTTATCTGGGTTTCGTTTTACTTTTAAAGAAGCTATTTACTTCATAATAATATAAATCAGATCTCTGGATAAATGATTTCAATTCTTTACAAGTCACTTATCTTCTCTTTCTCTCTCTCTCTCTCGTTCTCTCTCTCTCATAATTACATATGTCCATTTAAAAATATTTAACTGTAATTTTTGTTATAGAGGTATGTCACTTGGCCAAAAAACAATCTCCATTCATTCTTCTGTCTTCACTAAAGTACATGTATTATTACGTTAACTTTGCGTCCATTTTTACTTAAACCTTAATTGGTCTGATGAAATCACGGCCAATACTGCTAATTACAACAATGATAATTATAATAATAATATGACAATTATATCTGTATTATACAACATCGTCATAAAAAACTTTCCTCTAATATAATATAATACATAACGTAAATACACATAATAAATAAATATATGTACATAAATATGGAAATAGTTTCTTAAATCGTTTTTTTCTTTTCTTATAATAAAATATTCTTATTAATTAGTGACGGATTTTTTGCATCTAGATACTTCATTTCAATACATTCACTATTTTTATCTTTTTATATTGTAACGAGATCCACAAATATAATTTCCTCTTCGTCACATCAAGAATCTCGTTTCCAAAAATAAACAATATTTGGGTCGTGACTCGTAACAAATGTTATTTCAACGGACCAATTAACGCTTAAGTTGACTGTTTTCGCAAATGCGTTTAATTCTCAAAACAAACTCCAACGCATCACGAGCATCATCCGGATGAAAACATCAGTTCAGGGCAACACAAAAGGCTGAAAATAAAACTTCCACAGATGGAAATTTATCTGTGCCCTATTTCGCCTCTCTCAGCGCTGATTGACGCGACAAAAGCACCGAAACTTTCGGGCCCGCTGTATTTCTCGCTCGCCCGTATTTTTCGTCATGCATCGCAAAAGGTACTTTCGCTCGTATCAACGATTTCGTTCACGATTTTGTCAATGTTAATCGCCTACCACCGCGCGCGAATCGTTGTATTGAAATTCCACGGATGACAGAACGCGAGCGATAAAAACGCTGGAATCGCTAATGCACGTTATATTGTGCATACGTATACTTGCATGTACGTTTCCTGCGTACCACGCGCGTGAGAACGTAATCAAGTGGTACTCGAGGTGTGTTCGATTAAATATTTGCCGATCCTGTAAATGAATCATTAACACCGTTGAGTCAACTGACAACGGAAAATTTCGTTCGCCCTCTCAATTGCGAGCAATAACATCCAGTTCTATCTGACTTTTGTAGAAGTACTCGATATTAATCCTAGCAGAATAAAAAAGCAGAGCCCAATGTTAATCACTTTCAATGTTTCATTATAATTTACACTCTCTCAATTCATTACATATCTATTTTTTACACCTTTTCCTATTATAAAAATTTTACGATATATTTCTAGAATTGTTACATATATATTTTTGCATTACATTACATTAACACGCAATTCTAACAATTTTTTTATTTTAATATTCTTTTATGTCATTGTCGTAATTCAGAGTTTATTTTGCTAGGATCAATTTCGAACACAAATATCTTTATTGCACATTGTCAATTCTGATTGTAACTGATTGTCATTTCGTGTCGAGATCAAAAGCGGTCTTAATGTTCTGAACAATTACGAACATAAACGAAAATTTAAGCGTATCTAACACGAAATGCGGCGCGGAATGAAGATATATCTAGTAATATATGCCCTGTTATCGCGCGTGAAGCTGCCGCCTACGGATTGTTGAAAGCGGATTGTTTGAGCCATTATATCACGCACAATTATACAACGCATAAATACGATTTTATACCTTCAAAGTTTGAATACATTTTCGCGAGTATCATCATCGTGTAACTACGCCCACGATTGAACGTGGAAATCATTTTCTCATGCTCGTCGATGTAATCTTATGAATATACAAAGTGTGTGTCTAAAGAAATGTTTTCAGTAGTAGAGTCGCTATATAAATTGGCGTATATAAATGTCCTTCAATAGAATTTTCCAGGAAAAGAAAGCTATTGCAGAAATATTTTATGAAATAATTTACAAGAGAGCAGAATTTACTCAGAATAACTCTTCAATAAACGAGATACAAATGGCAAATAGCGCGGATCGTTTCAGATCAATCTTATTTATATACATATATAATAGAAAATTTTATCTCTCCTAATTTTAATTGCTACAAAATTTAGTTTTGTGTGAATGTCGATATTCGCTAAAAAAACATTGTCTCAAAAAAACTGTCATTAAACTCCTAATTTTGGGATATCTTTTATATCCAACCGAGATTTTAAATATATTCGTCCGAGAACGGCTGTGTGTAATGACTTTTTAATCTCTCGCCGCGACAAGAAGCGAAAAAGTGAAAAAAAGCGCCTTTTTTTACTTTACTCTTTAATTAGTTAATACATGAGGAGCAAAATCGATATATATATTGGCAATGCGAGTTCTTATGTGAGATTCTTCAGGAAAACAGATCAAGTGAAGACGACGAGACAAGACGAAAAATCGGTCATCGTATTTCAAGCCAATTTTTCTACAGCGACGACTTAGGAAGTTGTCTCGAAAAGTGAAAAATCACTGACATTGAAATAGATCCTATAAAGAAACTTTCCGTGCTTGACGAACGAAATCAAGATAAGAGATCAAGAAGAGCGTGTCGCCTGACGAGATTCGTGTTGCATTTTCAAGGCTAAATTGACAAACTACATATTTGATGATAAAGATTGAAGAGCTCCAGAACGTGCTGAAGTAAATAAATCTTGCTTTTAATCAAGCTTAGGTTAACTCTACTGTCTGTTCAAATTTACTGTATGATCATATCGTTTAAGTCAATATGATCAAAAAGCTTTAAAAAATAAAAGTAAAATTTTTGCAGAAAAAAGATCTTACATTAAAAACAAGTCATTGTTAAATGTAAGACAAAAATTTATCAAATATTAGAAGAAGTTTTTAAATAAAATGTTAGTAAGAAAATTAATTACATTTTAAATAAACTCGAACAGATCAGAAGAGTTAATAAAAATTCCTTTCTTAAATTTATTCGGCAAAAGATACAGTCGTACAAATAAAAAACTTAAAATCTCACGAAATGTAATACCGAAAGATGTAATGTCGAAAGTAATGTCGCGCATCATCGATTGGGAAAAAGTCAGTCAAAGACAGGTCTGAGATTATCAAACCGCGGCAACGCCGCGGATTATCGCAGTAAGATTAGTTCGGGGATTCATTAAATCCGTTAGATTATCGTTAAATCAAATCTAAGCGCCGCAAGGTAAAAACGAACTCTCGTCATCGGATCAGACGTAATTCACTCCACATGAAGACACAATTTTCTCTCGAGCGAGCTCCTTGAAATTCGAGAAGAATTAGGGAGGATCGAAGCTTCAAAGCTTCGCAAAAAAAGACAAATCAAGGCTCGTAAATAATTTCGAATTGGAAAGATAAAAAGCCAGTGATTTAAATACTGTTCCTTAAATGCGAAAACTTTTTTAAGATTTCTCTGCATAATCTCTCTCGCATCTTATTATTCATATCGATTTTATTTCTTTTTAAATTATTTATAACTATCTCATTATTTTATAATTTTCCACAGATTTTATTTTTCAAAGCAAATCTTTATTATTTAAATATTCTTTCTTACTTAAAATATATCAATTTATTATTTCATATCAAAATATATTTATGGTATTTAATCTTTAAAAAAAAGACATGCTTTTGATTTCATTAAAAAAACGAGGACGCAAGTTTGAAAGTAATTTCAACTATGTCAGAAAATCTGTCACTTCATCGAATTGCACTCCATCTTGAGAAATCACCGAATTGATTGATTTGAGAGAGGCGTACACAGATTAACGACAAATATACCGCACCGCGCGCAAATTGCAACGCACCGAGACGGAGCTCAATGAAGTGCTTCGTCATTGAGCGATTGTCCTCGAAAAGTCAAAGCATTTAAGTACATATAAACCACTCAAACTAATGGTCATTGAGCTATACCTATCAAGGCTTATACACAGGCTTCATTCGTTGAACAGTCGCGCTAGGATCTACAGAGAGGGATCAAAGGCGTACGACACACGTCGAAGCAATTACATTAACGTAATAAAATACTTTTCAGCGAGTCTGCTAATTTCCACTTTTATTCTCATTTTACAATCTGAGGGTTTTCAACATTTTCCATTTCTTGCAAGATATGAAAGAAACATTCAACTTAATGGAATGACGTTGAAACTTACTGACGTCTGCAAATGCTTCGAAGGTGTATAACGTTCTAATGACAGATGAAACGATCGCGAAGTGCTGCTGCATAATTGCGATAATCGCCCGATATTCGTTGCTACATCTGGTATCCAGACGTGACAAGTCTCAACAATATTGAATAAAATTACAATATCGAATCCTCAATACGACGATACTCTCTATTGAGATACTAAACACTCAATTCTAATATTATTGAATGAAAAAAAGGAGAGGGGAAAGTGTGACACTATTATTAATATAAAATTCTTCATTGTCTCTGTGATTACAAAGTAAATAAAAAAAAAAATATAATCAATGATTTTTGTAGTGACGTAAAACCAGTAATTAAAGTCCAGTAATTAAACCAGTAATTAAAAGAACATTTTCTGTACACAAAATATTTTGTCTGTGCGTCGAAATTTCCAATTATATAGATAACTTTTTAGTATTATACTAGGATTTAGACTCTTGATTATCCATCGAATCAACCAAACAATGCGCGACTTGAATGCAAGGAGATAATGAAAGTTAAATGAAAAAAGTTTGGAAATTCCGCAATGTTATTGCACTGATCCTTGAGAATACACGTCCGTCTACATGCATACACTTTATTCGTAGGACTCATTTGCCAAACCTGTTCTCAATAATCATAAATATTTTCGAAGAAATTGAGAATATGCTCCCGCGAGACAGAAAATTATTAGCAATTTCCTGTTGCAATAAAAAAATAACGAATACAAAACAAATATTTTCAGAAATCAAAAATATTTTTCCACCAACAGCCTACACATTTCACATTTGCACATGGATAAATATTATATTAATCTGAGATCACAGTGTATGTTATCGTAATTATAGTTTAATATAAGAGAATTACTTTTTTGTAAATAGTTGTTGTAATTGCGGATTACGATACAAATGTTAGTGATATAAAAAAATTTAATAAAGGCTATAAAATATCCGTTTCGACAAATATTTAACTAATTTTTATCCTTCTCACAATTTAATTTCCTGTAAAATTCAAACATTACCTGATCGTTCATTTATGCAATATCCTTGTTGAAATAAAAATCCTGAGAAATGAATTTACATCGCTAGAGTAAATTACATATCGTTAAAAAATAATTTTAAAAAGCTGCAGTATAATTTTACAAATTAAATAATCTACAATTTTCAACGCGGCTCGGATTTAATTGGCGTGATTAATTAAACTTTCTGTTTTTCCTCATCACAATTACGTTATAAATAGACAATTTTATTTATAATTGTGCGTGTTGAAACATTCTAACTAACATGAATACAAATAATATAAATACTGTCTAATGATTTATCGTGAAAAATTATGCGGGCGATCTGTGACATTTAATGAATTCCGCGGCCTTCGGAGGTCGAGCAATGTGCACGCAAAGCAACGAACTTTATCAAGGTTATCTAGTCGGCAAACGAGCGTACGTGAAGAAAAATATTTGCGTTTATAAAGCCTAGGTAAAAAAAATAATTGGCCATAATAATAAAAAAGTAAATAATTGGCCATAATAAAGAGTGAATTTCACATAAAGACGAAATCACATAACGAGCAAGAATGAGGAAAAGCATGCAATATAAATTTCATAATTAATTGAATAAGTGATCAAAATAACACAAAAGATAGATGTAATATGGAAATAAAAATAGAAATAAATGATACGTAAAAGAAGATAATTCACAGGTTCATAAAATCATCGATAAGAAGTTAAAACATTGTTTCTAGTATACCAAGTCTATATCACGTGATATATACTTGACGATTATCATCGTTTATATAAATGCTGTGAATTTGTTCCCAAGCATGTGCGAAATATTTTACATTCGACCGTGAGCGACAGAATGCACAAAGAAAAATCTCCAATTGAATTGAAAATAAACTAATCACACATCAATTAGAATTCTTTTATCTCAACTATGTAGAATTATAATTGATTCAACTAGAAAATTCTGATTTGTCTCTTTTCAATCAGAATTCCAATTAATAACTAATTAAGACTTTTTTTCCAATGCACGTATCAGCATTTTTACACACATAAATTATTTTATCCAAGTTGAATTTTGACGATATCGTTAGTTATCACAATATTGATTACAGCAACTTTCCACGATGGATTCCGTTGATTCTTGAGAAATGATCCTAACTTCTCGATGCCGCGTCGCGACCAACGTTTTGGATTATGTCACTGCAATAAAAGTAAGCGATGCGTCAATGAAGTGTTCGACACATGCAGAGACTGCCGTCGTCGAAATTGCGTCAAATGTTTATGAACAGCTTCCACTTAGAGTAACATATCGTACAACACGCATCACTCCACGAAACAAACGGCACGAATCTTTATGCGACCGAGATACATCATGACTTATACACTGTTTCATAAAAACGTCTCATTATCAGTCACGTTTCGCGGGCAAAATAAGTACAAACGAAGCGATACGAACCTTTCAAACACTGCCGTGAGATGAGGCTAGCCTACGAGAATGGCTGCCGTTCAACAGAAAAAGCAGCTTTGCAACTATTCTAAGATTCTTTAATGTGATTGATTTATACATTAAAATCCAATGAGGAATTAAGGATAAGAAGCAATCATGTTAAAGAATTTTACGACAGGTGCAAAACTGCTTTTTCTACTGAACGCAGCTAATAATTTGAAGAACAGACCTATTTTGAGAATGTTTTTCCAAATACCAGGATATTCCGGAAATAACTCTTAGCATAACAACGATGTTTTTTAAAAGCGCTTTCTGAGGACCCCAGAATATTCTGATGATGTTTCTCCGATATATTATCGGACAGGCGCAAATATATTTTGAAAACGCTTGTTTTTGGAGAAAAATTCCCAAAATATTTCAAATATAAGACTGTTTTCTGGAAAAAAGAAAATATTCCGACAGTATTCTCTTAAATCGCGTTACTTCTGCATATTTTCAACATGCGTGCAATGTTTCATTAAGCGCTGAAACTAAAGCGCAGGAGCAAAACAATCCAGCATAAATAAGTCTGCAAATTCATTCGGCGAGTCTAAACGGATCTTTACGCAAAGCGGAACAAAATCGT
The DNA here is from genome assembly GCF_000204515.1 of Acromyrmex echinatior. The sequence continues at coordinate 287,637 of NW_011627493.1, read as the reverse complement.
TTGCTTAGAGTTAAATTACGAATACAAGCCTAAATATTTAGCCATACAATCTATACTACTCGTATATTCTATGATGAATTCGATGCCAGATTCGATGCCTTCAGGCGATGCTCCATTGGTGCGATGATGCAACTACGTTGTCTCGAGACGAATTGATCATTTAATACGATCATAATTTTTACGAACGTGGTTAAGCACAAACAAGTTGTGCCACTCATATCGTTAAGATCGGTATCTTGTCATCGAGAACAATTCTGCCCACGCAATATTGCCATCAATCACATGTTTCTCTGATCTAATTGACAAAAAATGTTTCCGTCTGCTGTCCTCTTAATCGAAGTCTCCGAGATTCATTCAAAGTATGTAATAATTTCATAATCGAAGATATATAAAATCTCGATTATTTATGATGCCATCAGCTGTATTGTACACTAAAATATACCAAAGATGCAAAAAAGAAATCTGCTAAATTAAAATTTGAGTTTTTTCACAATTAACTTAACATTCATAAGCGAGAGTCTAAAATAAAATTTGAGCGGATCCGTGCAAATTTCAGCGTTCCTAATTTTGTTGAACAATTCAGTCCACCAGGAATGTACGATTCACATTTAATTGGTATTGTGAAACAATTGGAGCAATTATCGTACGCCTCGAGTAAGGGAGAGGCGGAGCAATGAGTTATCGATGCGAACTCAAAAGTAATTGGCTGTGCCTTTGTCACGAAGAGCAACTTAATCGAGGAGATAGAAACGATCAAAAGCGAATCCGGATGGTACGCGAAGCAAGAGGGACGTAGGCGACTGACAAATTTTACGCGGCACAAAAATGTCACGCCGCTTCTTTATGATTGCGCGAATGCTTCGGGCTGTTTGGTGAAGCTAACGGCGCACGCCCATCGATTATCGATGGAGGTTTCTGTGAGAAGAAAAGGACAAAGGTAATTCAAATTGCGGCTACGCTCGACAACGAAAGTCGTAATAGACGGGTAAATTTCCATGCTATCTATGATTGTGTCCGGGCTTATTATAGGTCGAAATCATATATCGAACATCTTCTTAGCTTCCAATTCTATACTTACGACAAAATTAAACTTTAACATTCTTCATCAGAAAAAGAAGTGATGCAAAAATGAAATTTCGCGCATTATGGAATAAAAAAATCATCATTTTAAAAATATGACAAACTAACATTTGCGATTTTTTTTTTATCTTCGACATAAATGTCCTTATTATGAGCTCATAGATTAAATTTATGCCATGCTAAAGTCTACGATTCAAATGAACTGCATGACAAGGTTTCGTTACCATATTTAGATCCTTGAAACTCAACTCACTGAAACTCTTCCATTTTCAAGTAACACGCTAGTTCTCTAGTTTCTTTCTCAATATCTATAGTCAAAGGGGCGTGAAGGTGATTTTGAAACACTATATAATCGCGCACGCGCTTCTCGTTTCCTCACACACATCTTTCCCTTTACATCGCCAAATCGTTAGAAAGTCGTAAACGTTCGTTCGCGAAGTCAAGGCCAGGACGACAAGAATAACGAGCATTTTATCCGATTGGTTGTCATAAATTTTCACAAATTGACACATCCTCGAAAAAAAAATATCGCGAAAACGAAATTTCACGCACTAGAGAACCGAAAAGCGCTATTGTCTTTAAAAAATTGTATTTTCCTCTATAAACTTGAAATTCGAAATCAGTGGAGCGACCCATTTTCCATCCCTGGAGAATTGACTAATCACTGTAAAATTCTATTACACGAACGACTAGCTCAAATTTAGTTTATCTGAAACTTAATTTCTGTTGACTTTGGCAAAAAAGAAACTAAGGCAAACAAGAAGACCAAAACGATTGATCCAAGCAATGATTCCAATTGCTATTTCTCTGGAAGTCTCTCTGGAAGTCTCTTCTCCTTTTCCAAAGAAAAATTTTCTGTGTCATCGAGCTCCACCAAGAAAACTTTGACGTCCAACCGTTGCTGTATATTTATCGTTGATAAACATGAAGAAGATTCTGATGTAGAAACAAAAAAATAATTCTTCTTCAAAATGATCCAATATTTGAGAAATTAGACATTGGAATATTTTATCATATCAAGTACATGCTCGGCGAAAAATTTACGGAAAGAATTTCTTTCTATCATAAATCACAAGTAAAAACGAGCTATTATAGAATAAAAATGTAATTAAATTTATACCAAAAGGGATTCCATTATCATTTCTGGGATGTTTTATTTAATGTACTATGATTACATGCCTACCTATTATTACGATTGCAAAATTGCCTCAATATAGCTAATTTAAATAATAAAAGAGGAATTTATGAAATTATCTTAAGGAAAATTTTTTTATTATTCATTCATCAATTCATCTTTACTCAGATTATTTAAAGATATAATTAAGATAATATACACAAATTATTATTCAGACATCTCTTATTAGCTTGACACTATTATTTTTACAATATTACTGAAAGTTCATAAAAATTTATATATGTATATATTACATGACAATCCCATTTCTTTTTATCAGCTTTGTCAAATCAACATGATTTAGTCATATTCTCAAATCCTCAGAATTAATATGTAAAAGTTAAATAGGATTTATCAGAGATATAATCTATAACTTGATCATATAGAGTAGATAATAAAAAAGGAAATGCTATTTGTGGAAAATTAATAGCTAATCTTTTAAGATGATAGCCGTCCTAAACTGAATAGCAGGTAGTAGTGCTAAATATAATAATGCTGACGCAGTATAAAAGTACAAAAGGCGCTTGTGCTCTGCAATTACGCGATATAATGCGTGCCGACCGGCGAGAGATTTACGTGTGAAAGCCTCGTTATAAAATCATTTCCCTTTCGCGTCTACATTTCTCGCGTAACAGCACGTAACACGAGTAACGTGTAAATCTTCGATAAGAACGTGGGAAACGCAACAAAGTCGCCGACACATTTTGTATCATTCATATATAAATAAATCAAATTGAATGACAGAGTAATAGATATATCTAGTTTATTAATTAGAGGTATATAATATTAATAAATAATAATCATAGTAACCAATAATA
>NW_011627493.1:181103-284433 GCF_000204515.1 Acromyrmex echinatior | reverse complement strand
TATATATATATTACATTTATTATTCACAATGATTCTTATATGACTCTTTCGGACTTCAAGAATTTTAACTTTCATTCCAATAGAAAATCGTAACAAAATTAATATCTGCCGAACTTTCTTGGTTCGTTTATTTGTTACAAAAGAGTATTATTTTATTGACGTCAGATTCTTTCATGTGTGAGAAGAAAGCGACTTCCAAGCATGGAGGACGTCGATAAGAAGGAACGACAGAGGGTTATGTGACGTAAAGTATAACATGGGGAAGAACGCGCTGACCCATTAAATTTCCGTTGTTCAGAAAAAGTCAACACCAATGAATGCGCGACATGCGCGTCAAAGAAAAAAGCAGTGGTCTCTCTCTCTCTTTCTCTCTGGAAGAAAAATGAGAGAAGAATCCTTCCGAATAATTGTACACGCCAATAGTTGAATTTTAATTTCGGTCCCTTCAAACGAATAATTGAAAGAACAAAAAAAAACGATATTTAATTTTAATGAATAAAAACTATCGACGTTCTCTCGTTAATCAGAGTGCAAATTTAATCCCTCTTCCATTTTTCTTTTGAAAAAGAAATCAATCATCGTGAGACAAGATTATTAGCAGAATAAACAATTCGAGATCAGAATTAACGTAAGCCAAGACAATTTATTCTAAAAACAGAAAAAATATATAAATATCGCAAACATTCGAAATTCCGAATGATGGATCTATAAATTAATGTTATCTTCATCGATCTTCTGTTTAAAACTATTGACTATGACGATTTATGATGACTCCGTAATGAGCGGTATCGATAATGCCGAAACGAAAATATACAGTATTTAATATTAATCTACTCCTCGAATTGTCTCGGACAACTATTTATTCCGAAAGATTCAAAGTCGTACGCGCGAGGCGCATCTGACGATTGCCTCGTTAAATACGCAAAGGCAGATGCGCGAATTTTCGAGGCGACGTATTTATACGCGCCTTCGGCGTCAGGGCTCGAGATTGGATAGCGACGGAGAAGAGACTTATTACGAGACGAAGCGATTACGCAAGCGAGCGCAACTTCGTCCGCGGCGACGAGAGAAACGAGGAGAGAGATCCGGATGGAAATGAAGCGAGGTCTAAATAGCGCGCGTTCCATCGCACTATTAATTACGTATCGAGTTACGTCAGTTTCTCGAGGCGTTGTCGACCGCGCTCGCCCTAATGGCGAATTTGGAGTAATGACCGACGTAATGAATTTCTCACAGAAAATTCATATCTGCAAACTAAACATAGATCGTGAGAAAATCGAGCGCAAGGACTCGCAAATAAAAGTTGTTCAATTTGAAAAGAGAGACTTTCTTTTCGCCCTTGGAAAGACTTCCAAAATCTTCTATCATGCAGTAGTAACTGGAAGGAAATGAAGCTATAAACTTCGCATAGTGTTTTTCCTCGTGTGGCCTCGCTTATTGCTTTGCCAATATTTTGTCAAAATATAAAGGGAAGGTCACTTGAATTCTATTAACAATGCTGCTCTTTGTATCAATCTTCACTTATGCATTTTGTAATATGAACAATCTACTACAATTGTGAATAATAACTTACATCTTTGTGAAATAAGTTTTTCCACGGGCGAGAGAGAAATTTCGTTAGCAAACAATTAATACGCAGCCTTGAAGACGCCAAGAATGACGGAGTGCATATAGCAGGATGCGGGTCGATCATGTTTACGAAAAGGTTCTCTCGTGAGAGAGCGAAAAGAAATTACGGAGAACCCGCGAAACGGAGAGACGAAGAGGGGAAACACTTTTCCACTCGCGCAATTTAATCCGAGCGCAGCGAGAGAAGTCGGGGCGAGCGAGATTGAACGGATCAATGCGGAAGAGAGGCGTTTTCAAAGTGGGACGACGACGGCGACATAGTGTAAAGCGGTGACGCGGAATCCGCGTTCACCAAGTCGCATTCTGGTGAACGTCGTGGCACTCTATAATAACCCATCAGCGTCGTAAAGTCGCGTGACGACACGCATAAAAGATCCTCGCTGTATTTTCCTTTCAACTTTTTTTTTTCTTTTTAAAATATCGTGGACGATACGAACCCAAGTTACAATGAGAAAAGATTTTCAAGGAACGCGAATATTCGACAAATATCGTAATTTTCGAGAGCATCGCTTAAATTAACTCGATCGTTATGTACATCGAATTATGAGAGTTAAATGACGTGAAATTTAAAAAAAAAATTTGCTTGGAAAGCAATGATTTTACATGAAAATATTCCTTACGAAGAAGCAATCATAGAAAAAGCAATCGAGGATATTGAGATACAACTATTAACTGTTAAATCGAAACAAGCAAAAAATTTCTGATTAGAGAGAAATATGCAGCCTCTGAGATTTTGTTCCGATAATAATTTACAAGTACAAAAATTATATACATTAATTATATATAATTTATAAACTTTTAATGTTTCGATTAAAAAATTGTGGCACTCGATTTAGTCATAAATATGTCTCGCGTCTACATCGTTAAATGCTACAATTTAAGAAACGCTCAACACTTGTGTCTCCACAAGTCGCGACGACCAAAGGTACGGAGACTAAAGCAACAAAGAGACGAAATATAATAAAGGCGCCACATGCCGGCGCACGTGCCGGATGCAATTTAGAACGGCGAGCGAACTTCAACGAGACGTTTCGATAACTGGCAAATATCTGCATGAATACGCGCGTGTATGTGTGAATGCGTGCATGCGTGCGTGCGGCGATTGCGTAACGATCGATCGCTGGGATCGAGGAATAAACTACGTATATAAATAGGACGACACTTGTACATCTGTGTGTGATACGAAGAACACTGAATTAAAAGTAATATAATTGCGGGGATAATGTACAACGGGGCCGGGGAAATCCGCAGGTACACGTGTGCTGTTCCTGTGTGCCTACCTTCGTGTTCCTCGGTACGTACCGATGTACACGCGTACATCCTTTGGGCGATTTATAAGACAACCGAGCGCCGAGTTGCACCGACGGGCAAGCCGGTTTCGTCCAACGTGACCGGTTACTTAGGACGTCAATTAGTCGTCCCTTTCCGTATTAAAGTCTTACCTATGATATAGATAGAGAAAGAGAGAGAAAGGGGAGACAGAGATGTCCGACAGTTTCACCAACCTCAGTTAAATCTAATTACAGATTCTATATTATTGGCTCGGTGTACATTCACGTCATGCGTTTAATGCTAAACGGAAGCCTCTATCATCCTTCGTCTCAATATCAAGCTTCCTTTTTCACACTTATTAACCGCAAACGATGCTTAGACATGCTAAACCGAGGTGTCGCGTTCGGTGTTGAATGCAGGGCGAGAGAGGAGATGAATTGTTCCTAAAATAAAAAAGGACACAAAGGATTTAAACCAGAGTTAACTTGAGGTTGGTTGAAATGGAATTACAAATAAATAGAAGTCGCCGTCGGTGCAACATCGGGCTTAAGCTAGAAACGCGAAGGTATTCGCATGGGTAGAATCGCTCTAAAGGAACCACACCGCAGTGAACACGACGATATACGAACTATTCTGTTATCTATCGCTAATATTTACACGAAACGCTTGCAAGCTCGCGCGAGCCGCGTGCGTCGATTAAAGCTTCCCGCAGGTGCAACAAACCTCATACCGTCGGGGCCAATTGGGAAATAGGAGACAAGCGCTGACTGATCTTAATTTGGACGCACAGTGAAACATTTTGCGGAACAGGTAGATTTTGTAATAGCGCGAGAAATTTTATGCGCTTGGTAAACATAAAAAATAATGTAAGGAATATACATTATGCAGTTATGTTCTGCTTTTTATTACGCGGAAGAATAGTTTAACTTTTTTTTAGGAATTATTTACGTCATGCACGGAGTACACAGTGATATGTTATTGAGAAATATTAGCTCTTTGCTCCTTATATGAAGAGATAAATTAAACGTGTTCTTGAATCACGCACAAATACATGTATTGGAAGATATATATAAAACTTGTCTGTATGGTCTATTAATTTAAATATATGGAAAGAACGATTTCGTTAAAGTATCAAAAAATTGAGCTAAATATAGATCTGAAAATAATTTCGTTTGGACCATCAAAATAATTAGAATGCTTCAACTAGTTGCTAGAATGTTAAAACTTTTTGCAACCTTGTCAGTATTTGGTGTGTTCAATATACCCGGGAAAAAATGTTATATAAATGGACATATTTTAGATATAATTATATATAATTATATATAAAACATTTTTTCCCGGGTAAAAAAAAATTATTTGGATGATCCAGCAAAATTCTTTTCAGATCGGTATCTAAATTTTTAGATACTCCAGCAAAAACAACCGTTCTTTTCGTGTAGAATTACGGAATTACAGATCATAGAAAATATTTCCCTTCAATCTTCAAAACACCGAGCATATTCTCCATACGCTGCGCGATCAACGGAAGGTCAAGTTCGCAATCGCGATAAGATTAGTTTTGCATGAGAAATGGACATCTCTTTTTTATCGTGTTGTAATATACGCGCCTGACATGCTTACGCTGTTATTGACATAGCCCTTAATATCGCAAGCTACCGATCGATATCGTATTACCTATCCGGAAACAAATGGCCGAGATAACTTGCCAAGAAAGAATAACGAAGGTCGTTATCAAACATACGACGATAATTCGTCCTGTCGTATCCTTCCGTTTGTAATGTTGACAATAAAACATTAACACGATCGTGATCATTTGACAAAAATTATTGCTCGCTTCCCGAGTAAAATACCGATAACAGTAACTCTTCTGAAAGCTATTTTCACCTATATGGAGATTCGAATGTCTCGTTAATCAAAATTCTGCGCGTCGTAGCGCTGAAATTCCAGCTAATCCCGATGATAAAAAATGTTCTGGGAAATATCGTTATTCGAATTACAAAAAAAAAGGTACCAATATATTGATAATGAAATTCTTTCGAAAATATTTGTCGTCAAAAGGCGATAGATGTAGAATATATGGTACTCTATTATCTTTCACGATCGATACATCAAGAAGACGACGAAGAGTATTAAACAATATAGCTCGATTCAAGTAAATATTCTAATCGATATCCTTCTAATCGATATATAATCCTTCGTGATTATCTTCTCTGCATCTCCAGCAATAGCAATTCGTCTTTTCACAGCTCTGATAACGGTTATCACACATTAACACGCGCGAGGTAATAATCGGTCTTCGGCGAAAATCGCGGAAATCATTTGTGGTGATGTTTGTACAACTGGTACAACATTCGCTCATGTATCTTTGTTCAAATATTCGTATACGTCACAAATTTTTACAGCAAAATTAGGTCTGTTTTCATGTGGCGTTTCGGCAAAGTTATTCACGGCGCAGCTTCGTCTGACGTTTTGAAAGAATAGCTCGACATTTCATCTCCACGTTTTACACGTTTTATCAAATTTAAAAGACAGAAAATTATGTAGGATAATCGTGTTTACTGAAAAAGAGATAGATAACCACTCTAAATTGGAATATCAATATTGAACTTGAATTAATCATCGCAGAGATGAAAAGCAATGTTAGAAAAACATCACGATATTATCTAAATCGAATAAAGAAAGAAAATAATAAGTTGCGGAGGACAAAGGTTAAATTAAATTGCAATAATGCGGTATTTAAGATGTAATTATCTCTATTCCGTGTAAAAAAAAATCTAAATTTTTGCTAGACTAGATTCCGATAGGCGAGATAAGTAATGGTTGCATAAGAAAATAACAGGAATGCGAATCAACAATTTTTATGCTATCATTTTATGCGATGGAAAAGACAGGTTTAATCGCGGATCGTAGAAAATGTGATAGCGAATTACCTGAAGATTCTTGAGATTGTTATTGACAGAGCGATTGCTATCTTGAAAATACAAGTACTCTCAATGACTGAAGAATAATCGCGATATTGAAAAAAAAATAGAGAATGCTCGATTCGAGTCAGATTAATAAAAGAGCTTTCTTTAAAGAAATATCATATATCATGATATAGGACACTTGTCTCTCTGAATCAGAAAATAAATATAAACTAAGCTCCTACCATTGAAAAGAAACATATACGAAAAACTAGGAAAATACTGTAGTATACGTATACTTTAGTATTATCCTAGTTGTTCGTATACGTTTCTTTTTAAGAATAGAGGCTCTGTTCTTAATTTAGATGCGTTAAATCTGGATTTCAAATTCATTCGCTACAAATAAAATTTTATATAATACTGAAACGTGAAGACGTTTTCATAAATTATATATCTCAGAATTTTTTTCAAAATAAATTACGAATCTTCCAAATTATCTATAATTAGAATGTAATGTATAATACGATTGGATCAATTAATTAAAATTCAAATATTAACACATGTATATAGAATTCGTGTATTCAGAATTCATAGCACGATTGTCACGAAAATTTGCAATTAGAACGGGCTAAGTAATTAGGACGAGTTCTCGTGATATTACTCGGAAATTAAGAACCAAGAATAATACAATATGAATCTCTAGGCTTGAACGCTATTTCGTAGAACTATTATATCAATGCAATCTTGTCTTAAGTGGCTTAGTTCTGCTATACTTAGTACTCCAATTATTTCTTCAACATATACGTGTAACACATACACACACACACACACACACACACACACATATGTATATATGTATATGTAAGTGCAATTGCATATCGCATCAGCCAAGATTCGTTATCCCAAAATCTCGTCACGAAGTCGCGCCAAGTACTTTGCTTATTTTCCTGCGAGTCGCATCAACCACTAGTCGTTTCCTCCCTCATTTCAATTCCTTCTTAAGGACTTTGTAAGAGCATAAAACACATATATTAATATTAACGCTTTAACCAAATTACATACATATGGAAATTGTGTTCTGTTTTTATTGAGCAACACATTTTTATAGATTATTAATTTTATTCATTAATATTTTTATTGTTATAAACGAAACTTTTTAAAATGATGAAAATTCTCATTTTCTAATAAACCTAATTTTTTTTGTATAAATACTTTAAGTATTAAAAATGACTTGTACAAAGTTTCATTGAGATTCCTCAATTTATTTTGTAACAAATAAATATTTTGTTTATTTACTTAACAATTAATCTGCATCAATGTAACTTTACATAAAAAATAAAAAAATATTACTTTTTATTGAAATAACTTTTGATCCAGATAGTAAACTGTTTCTAATTTTTTTGTATTACTTTGAAATGCAATTTGGAATAATCTGTAATTTTTCAAGTAATTGTTAACAAATTGCATTTGCTTTACAATTTCCTTAACATCGCGGAATGTGCAATCGCATATAAAGGTATAGAAAGAAAGATATAAGCAAGGGATGTTGTCCCCTCTCTCCCTCTCCTCTCCTCTTTTTAATCTATCGTCATTTGTAAAATTACACTCGCACGTGTAATGAATGTACCGTCTATCTGTTCGTATCGTTATTAACTGGAGATTGCAAAGATTCACGATATATCTTATCGCATCGATCAGCTGATCACTCTCTCATGACCTAATAATTTCCCGGCAAAATTCCGATCTCGTTTAACGCGCGGAAGGATGCCGACAACATCGATACTCATCGTTAAATGCAAATCTTCAAAGTCATACATAAGTGATCGGATAATTTACGACATTTTCAATATGAGATTCATATTATTATTACGTTATTATAACTTTATATTACTATTATATTACTTTTTTCAGTAAAACGCAAAAATTTGATATAATGCATAGACTGCATAGTCTGTGAATCAGTTCGTTCCTCTAAGTAGGGGGGGGGGGCGGCTTTGAAAACTTGCATAGTCGCGCAATTGTAAAGTTCGTACTCGACTCATCGCGAATGCTAAAAGGATATAAAAGTTTCGTAACGTCAACTTACATGCCGCATTTCCTCCGCATTGTCCGCGCGCGTGTTAGCCCATCGTCGCTGAATCGATACCGACCAGCTACGTCGCGCTTCTGGCCTGTGCCCAATCCAATTCTGAACGATCGTTTTACTCATTAACGAAACTTCCTCTACTAACGATGTTGACGTCAACGTGCGAAGGTGTTTTATGTAGATCTCGAAAGTCGATCATTCTCGATCTGATCTTCCCGAAAGAGAGAGAGAGAGAGAGAGAGAAATGATCACTCGCGCGTAGCTAACACCAACTTCGATCTACATAAAAAGCAAAACGTGAGTCGCAAATCGGAAGCTTCTTGCATTAGCCAATCTCGAAGCGTCACTTTTAAAATTAATGCATCGGATTGATTGATGCAACAAGCTTGTGACCTGCGATTCGCGTTTTACATCTTATATAGATCGGGCTTAATCGTAACCACCTTTTGCTATTCAAATGAACGATTTTTTTACGTCAAAGTGCTTCATTACCGCGATGCTTATTAACCCTCCGTCTGCAATTATATTTTTATTCCCTTCATCAGCAATCTGATTCTTTTTTGCCCCGTTCAAGTTTTTATTGTTCGAAGCTTTAAAAAAATTCAGGATTACATTACCAAATTCGTTTCTTAAATGTTAAAATCTTTATTTAATAAAAATTGAAATTTGAGGAAGAAATTTGAGAGTAAAATATCGCTTATGTGCTAAAAAAGACCCAAGTTGCAGACGAAGAGTCTGCAATGCTTTTCCAGTTTAACATATTTTAGATCCTACATTCTCCTGCACTCTTCCGTCTCATTCCTATTATGTTCTTGCCATTGAGCTCATTAGTCAGGATTACGTTTATTTTCCTTTCATTAAGCGGTTGATGAGTCTTTAAGAATTCAAAGATACGAAGACATTTACATTACGACATTGACGACGATATTATCGTAACACTTGCGCACACGTTAAAGCTCAGTTTTACGAGGAAATTGTTAGCAACCTAAACTGTTTGAAATTTAAGGAGATTGTAAGAGTATAAAACACATATATTAATATTTACTTTAAACAAACAACATTTATATAAAAGTCCTAACGTTCTGTTTTTATTAGTAACACATTTTCATAGATCATTAATTTTATTTGTTATTATTTTTAGTGTTATAAACAAAAATTAAAATTTTTTTATACAGTACTTCAAGTATTAAAAATGACTTATGCAAAGTTTTATTGAGATTCATCAATTAGTTTATAACAAATAAATATTTTGTTTATTTACTGAACAACTAACATCTGCATCTCGATGTAACTTTATATAAATATTCTTAAATTTATTAAGTACTTATATAAAAAAAAATTGAGATTTCTATTATTATTTTATAATACATTTTCAGATATTTCTATTAAAATACAAATTTGAAAAATATTGCTTTTTAATGAAATAACTTTTGATCCAAATGGTAAACTGTCTCTAATTCTTTTGTATTAATTTTAAATGCAATTTCGAATAATCTATAAATTTTTCAAATAATTTTTAACAACTTAGCGCCGAGACACGACCAGTGTCTCCAGACACATTGCATTTGCCTTACAATCTCCTTAATAGCCTCATTCCTTCTAATATTGATGCATGTAATAAAATATCCTTATGCTCACGAGGTAAAACTGGAATACTGTAGATTCACTATCGCCTCGCGAGTTCTCTTTCTTCATACACAACAATTTGAGATATACGTTTCATACTCGGTCTACGTTGCAGAATTAAACGTTTAATCTTCCGGTATATGTATAACGTAAATAAGAAATTCGTCGGAACAACGTGAAGGATTAAAACCGTTTTGCGCAGCGTGTGGATACGAATTTCGACGATGACGAGCATACTTATAGATATCTCTGATCTGTCTTGCGCGTGTAGAGAAATATTCCTTACACGTAAATTTCATCGCAGGTATAAAGAAGTGTCTCCCCCAATTGGCCCGTCATCGGCGATTGATGGAAAACGTGTTTCATATATAAACATTATTTCAGATCATATCGTATTTATATGTTTATTGTGTGTGTGTGTGTGTGTGTTTTTACATGCGTGTGTGACGACTAGTTGTACAAATAGTATGGATCATACTAACGACGAGTAAGCGCATCGTACTTTCATTCCCTTTCTCTCTTTCTCTCTCGCACAATCTCTCACGACGAATAAAGAAGATAAGAGACAAATAGATAACGAACGATGCATATGACTTCTCTTCGCAATGTACGGTACCTCCTTCTCGATTCAAGTGCCGTGTAACACGAGAGAAAACTGAGGGGGTGAACGAGCGATGGAGAGCGGAGGGGGGAAGGGGAAGGGAGAGATGCTTACCGAAGAGTTGGCGAAGACACCGGGAGGAAAGAGACGACGTTGCCGTATATGAAGGAGAGAAAAGGGAACGGAGGAGATAGGAAACGTCGCTCGCAAAGACAACGAGAGACTATATGTACAAGGTAACTTCGGTACGGTGACATTTCCGACGCTGATAACAGTTAATCATTGGGAACAAACTTTACACACGGCCTCCTCCGTAAACCGGATCATAAAGCTTCAATGGATGGCAGAGGACACGAGGAGGAGAGGGGAGGAAGGGAGGAGGGGAGGGCAAGGGGACAGGGGAATATGAGAGTGGCGAACGAATACATACATATACATGTGTGTATGTATATATATATAGTATATATATATATATATATAGTATACAGTCGTTTTTATTACGTTACTGAATCGATTAACCGGCTAAAAAAAGAGACTTCATGTAAAAAGTGATGCTGGCGTGTGACGTCTACTATATACGTAACACAAAAGTTATATGTGTGTATGTGTACATAATTTTTGGACGCTTGAACGCCAGCGTGTAAACGTCCCATATATCAATCCGTGTCCGCGTTTTCTCTCTTTCCTTTTCTACTTTTGTCTAGCGAGTTCGGTCGCGAGACGCAACAAAAAAAGACGCGCCAATTGCCACGTGCTCCTTCATATACTTCTCTCTTTCTCTCTATCTCTCTTTCTCCCCCTCGAAAATAACACACCCGGAAGAGTGTCCTTCTAGTATATCGCTTACGAGAAACTTTTTCGCAAGGAAAAAACTTCACTCCGTTTTTCGCCTAGTCAACAGCTTTCATATATTACACGCGGATGCGCGCGCTGACACACACAGATGCACTCTTTTCTCTTTCTCTCTTTCTCTTTCACTCTTTCTCTCCCGCTCTTTTACTCTCTTCCTCTCTCTCTCTCTCTCTCTTTCTTTCTCTCTCGCAAAAAAAGCGAATCACCAACGTGACGACGGCGATGACGGCGAACGATGACGAAGGAGCGCCGTGCCGCGTCAACCCGACGATGAGGCGCGACACGACGTGCGTATCCACCACCTCCGGTTGCGAGCAACTTGCTGACCTGGCGCAGCGTTCAAAACTCGGCGAACTCCTTGGCGCACTTTTCCGTCAGCGAGATCCTCAGGGTCTCCTCCTCGTAATCGTCGAAATTGCTGGTGTCGCCTGGTCCCTTGCAGCGCGGTATGAATGGCGCTTCTATTCGCTTCTGGAAGACGGCTATCCAGTCGGTACTGGCGAACCACTTGTGGCCCTTGATGTCGTTTACGCCTGCCTTGAGGTTGCCGTACCTCTTGGTGAGATCGACCTGCAGCAGATTGCGCAGTAGATCCTTGAGGTCAGAGCCGAAGTGCGACGGGAAGCGTGGCTTGCCGCTCACGATCTTCTCGTAGATCTGGATCGGCTGGTCGGCGAAGAATGGTGGATAGCCAGCGGCCATCTCGTAGACCAGCACGCCCAGTGCCCACCAGTCCACTGCCTTGTTGTAACCCTTGCTGAGAATGATCTCGGGCGCTAGATACTCCGGCGTGCCGCACAGAGTCCACGTTCGTCCCTGCACTCTCTTGGCGAAGCCGAAATCGGTGACCTTGAGGTAGCCCTGCGAGTCGATTAGCAAATTCTCCGGTTTCAGGTCCCGATAGATAAGATCGAGGTAGTGCAGGTACTCGAACGCGAGGACGATCTGAGCCGCGTAGAAACGCGAGTGCGGCTCGGAGAAACGGCCGACCTTGCGCAGGTGGCTGAACATCTCGCCACCGGGCACGTACTCCAGCACCATGTACAGGTAAGAGTTGTCCTTGAAGTGAAAACGCAACGATACGAGGAATGGAAAACTGATAGCTTGCAGTATCCTCTTCTCGTTGAGCGTATGCTCGACCTGTTTCAGCTTTACGACCTTTTGCTTATCGAGTATCTTCATGGCGTAGTACTCTTTAGTGGGTTTGTGCTGAACGATCATCACGCGACCGAACGAACCGGTGCCGAGGGTCTTGATACGTTCGAAATCGTCCAAGGCGGCGGTATTGGTCGGATTCTTCTTCCACTTGTCCTCGAACTCTTTCTTCGCTTTATCGAGGAATTCCTTGACGCTCTCGGCGGCGTCGACCTTCTTGTTGGCGGTCGCGGCATTGTTACCCATTTTAGATGCCGCGCTGGTGCCCGTGTCTGCCAAGGCAGCTTCACGGGCAGCTTCACGGGCCTTATGCCTCAGGTAATCCAGAGGGCTGCTACGTCTTCGTCGGCGTGCGTCCGCGTCCGCAGCCGCCGATGAGCCTGCCAGGGCTCCGGTGAACTCCGGTCTTCTCAGAATTTTTGCTACCTTCTAACACGCGCTGTCGATGGTCCAGACGTCTCTCCCGTAACGTAGCGTCCCGCGGGTCACGCGACACGCTTCCGCGCACCGACAATGTTGTTGACGATTACGAAGACGGAGAGTCTCTCCCAGAGTCTCCCCCGTTGTTCTTTCCGCTGTTCTTTTAGAGAACGGGCTCCTGAATCTGGTCCTGATCTTCGGGGCAGAATCGCGCGGATATTTTGAGTAGACACCGTCAATCACTCAAAAGAGATGATCGTGGAAAAGAGAGACGGAGATGGGTTACAACACGCACACTTCGAGCGAGTATATTATCACACGGTAGAAAAAACAGGCCACACACAAAACACACACACGCAAGGGGGGTAAGAAGAGAAGCGCGCGCGCGAGCGCGAGCGCGACGCGAGAGAGCGGCACCCTTTTCTTTCTCGCTCTGTCCCTCTCTCTCTCTCTCTCTCGACTTCCTTCCCTGGCTGTCGCCGAGTATATTCCTCCCGGCGAACGTCACCACACTCCGCGAACGGCGCTCGCCCACATCAAGCGAGACCGAGTGAGAGCCGGAGAGAGGGGGGGAGGAAGGCGAGGGAGAGATTTCTTCTCCGTCGTCGTCGTCGTCTTTTCGCGAGAGGCTCCCGTACTCCCAGAGATTTGCCGCGTCGAAAAAAAATGGGTCAGCAGCGATCCTCGTCCGCGGCTCGCGCCATCTTCTCTGTCAATTGTACCAGTTTGTCGTCGTTGTTTGGCGGTGGCGACGGCGGCGGGATGCCGTGTCTCTCCTCCCTCTCTCTCTCTCTCTCTCTTTCTCTCTCCTTTCTCTCACACGTAAAACACACGGTCCGTCCGTCGGTCCGACCTCGAAAGTCCCGTCTATTCAACCTGCTCCGTTTTGACCAGAGCAATCAAGTATCTCGCCCTCCTGCCCCCGTCACCCGTGTCCCGTGGCCGACACGAGCAAAGTCACACAGCACCAAGTTTCACTTGCACGCGAAACGGCACGAAGGAGAGCGAAATCGCACTCACCGACTTACGTGACGCGACGGCAGCGGCTTGTGAACAGCACGTCGACGTTCTGACCGACCGAACCGTTTCTCTTTTGCTCTCGTATTCACTCACCACGTCCCTCGCGGATTGTCGTTGTTCCTCCCTGTGATGTTCGTACAGAGAGAGAAAGACGAGAATGGGATAAACGTCTCGTCGTACGAAGATACTACTCGTGGACGCGCACCTTGTTCTTCTCTTGCACCCCGGCACGTCTTGCACGTTAATGTAAATCGAGCGCGCGACAAACGGGGCGACACAGTCGATATATTCGAGCTCGCTCACGGCGATGAGATCGCTTCGCGTTTACCCGGCACGTCGCGCGTCGTGTCGCGTCCACGGAGGCGCACACGGCGCTTCCAGAGTAATGTGTTACGATTGTCGTCGACGACCAGCGACGGCGACAGCGATGACGTCGACGGAGACGGCGGCCGGATGAGTACAACCGTGCCTAAAGATGGCGACGCGACTCCTCCACCGCTCGTACGTTCGGGGGGGTTTTTCGCACGGAGTGCGAAAGTGACGAAGTGCCGCTCTAGGAGGCGAGAGAGCTACTGTCTGCCGCGGGTCAGCTGTTGCTTCCACGCACCGCCGAGAGATGTAGCGTCGTACGGACGACGCGCCGAATCGGTAGGTGCTGCTGCTGCCGGCGACGCCCGGAACTGTGTTACTCCGAGCCGATCCGAAGTTAGCCGAGGGTCGAAACTGTCGAAACCTCGGCGACGTTCGCGCAATGTCATGTGATAACGCGGTACGCACGTAGACGTATAGAATCAGAACGATGTTAGGCTTCTTTCAAGGAAACATTTATATAAAACTTTCCGATGTTGTTTTAACGTTATTTAAACATTATTTTAAAATTTAAAATTTATATCACGATGTAATATTTTAATACAAATTTTTACAACTTATGTTCATTTCTATGCACATTAAATTAATTTTGATTTAAAGTTTTCCGATATATATGCCGCCACTACTAAAAATCTATAGCATACGTAACGTAAACTATAAATTTTCGGTATCGCAGTACATATATCGAATACGGCTTTAATCTCGGTTCAACTTTTTTATCCTTTTCTCTCTCTAATTCTTAAATTAGAGAAAGGTGAAGAATGAGTTGAACCGAGATTAAAGTTAATCTACATGGCTAGAAATAAACATTATTGATGTAAAAATCATAATATGAAGGCAATCATAAAGAAATCAGAAAAATACGAAAATAATATTTCATTATATACATGTATGAATATTTGACAATAAAAATTCAAAAATGTCTGTGATCGTTAATACTACTATTTGTATTTAAAAATATGTTAAACATATTTTTTAACAAAATGAACAAATTATTAACTACTTAGATTTTTCTGAATTTGAAAGTATAAATATAAAAAATTTGACGAAGATTCTGGAAATTATTTCAATAAGAAACAGACATTTTTTAAAAATAATTAAAAAAATGAGAAAATTTTTATTTGAATTATAAGACTATAATTAAATATAAGTATTGACTTTATCGAATTATTTCACGCGCATAGAACGTTCATTTTTATACAGAAAGTACAAATTTCTAGTCATTAATTTTTGTAGAGATTACACCCGATATATCCTTAATGTCTCTCTAACATGGCAACGTTTAAGATTGCAGATTACAAGTATTTGTCATATTGTTACCTAATCATACGCCGACAAATGCTTTTGTTATCACAGAATGCTATTTCTGGAGTAAAGAGACACTTTTCTTCGAGAGGATGCCTATCGAAATACGCTCAGGTTTAAAAACAGCCATGACCTCGTTTCCTCGACATTCCCGATCGTCTCTCTTTTCAAAAAATGGGGACCATTCGGGGGGCCCCGAAGATATCTCGAGCCAGCCCTGAATCGCGCAACGAGCTCCAAGAAGACGATTGTGTCATGTTCCTCGACAACGAGAATGGCACTCTCTGAGTCAGCCGACCGAAAAACTTATGTTCCGTCGTCAAGGTTGCTTTTAAAATTTGGAACCGCTGTAATCACGCGCGCGCGTGCCGGCGCGACCGCACTTTTTATCTAGCTCTCCTGTACGCAGATAACGTCACGCGGATTTCTGCGCGACTTATCGCTCGGAAAACGCAATGTATTCACGAAAGCGCAGACACATGCGTAGAATTATCGTCGACAATCTAATACCCTGTCCGATATATCGTTATGTCCTGCGATAAAAATCCTCTCTTATCCCCTTTCCTTCCGAGATACCGCGAGCATTTGAACGAAATCTTTCTCTGGCGTTCCATTTGCCACACTGTAGATACTTTCTCAGTTGTGCTTCCTACATTCGGTTATTTACACTCTAAATCCAAAAATTTATTTGCGAATTTAGTTGTATGATCATCACTAAACGCTAAAAAAAAGTATTGCGCGCAATTTTACTTTCTAAATTTCTTGTAGTGAAATCTCACTCCAAAAGAGTTAAAATACTGCCACTATTGAAGAAGAGTGAAAAATTTGTACTTTTGAATAAGTGACAGATTTTTATCTTTTTTTTTTAAGTGAATCTCACTTCAATAGTGATAGTATTTTAATTTTTTTTGGAGTGGGATTTTACTCCGAGAAATTTAGAAAGTACTAAAGCGGCCCCTAGATAATCAATATTATTACACAATATTTGATATTCCACAAAATTATTGATCATTTGAAGATTGATATTTATTTTTTATTGTCTAAAGGAGGCATCAATAATAAATAATTGTACAATAATCGTACAATAATATTGATCATCTAGAAGCCGTTTAATGTCCATGATTAGAAATCCTATAACAGAGTTCGACCACGAGCAATTTTGTCAAAATGAGAATAAGAAGAAGGATATACATAATGTCTCTTTTTATAATAATGTCTATTTTACATGCTTATTCTAACTTATTAAAGTTGACATAAATGACGAGTCAATTAAAAATTTAACATGGCTAGATTCTATTATAGGATCTGTTATACGCTAAGGCAGTTTACAATAAGCAGAGTAGCTGTATAGTGGATTAAGAAGTATGTATAGGCATAGAAATCAACCAATTATAGTCGAATGTGAGAAGGCTAATCAATTATGATTGATTGATTTCTACGCTATTCTTTAATCGGTTACTGCTATATAAGTACGTAAATTAACTTTCTGCCAATGTAGATTAATTTTTTTAATCTCAATCTTATTTTTTATCCTTTTCTAAAACGGCCTTTAGACTCTAGACGATCAATATTATTACACAATGTTATTGATCATTTGAAGGTTATGTATTGAGCCTCCGAATTATTTATTTTGAATTGTTTAAAGAAGGTATCAATAATATATTAGTACAAAATAATAATTACAAATTAATGGTACACAATAATATTTGTCATCTAAGGTTGCTTAATGTCTATTTCTAATGTAAATTAATTTTAATTTCGATTCAACTTTTTATTTTTTTAGTTCTAAAAATTAGAAAGACATAAAGAGTAAATTGGAGATTAATCTACATTGAGAGAAACGAACAAAATAGACAAAATGTGAAAATATTTAAATAACGACATTATATATTCTATTAAATAATGATAGTTTCAGCTGACAAATCTCTCTTTGCCTATTCGATAGCTACAATTCCTTTTTCTTTCGACAATACAACGTTCATTCACAGTTCTCTCTTGCAATTCTTTGTCTATTTCTCTTCACTCTCATCTCTTTAATTTAATTTCTTGTGAGATATCTTCCTCGCTAGTCAGTTTATGTTGAGATCAAGCTCCATGGAACCCGAGAAAACAGCTCACGCGCTCAATCGTAATAGTATTTCTTATCTCAGGATTATCAAATTGGAAGAGGTCGAGCGAGTCACATCCACGAATACGAACAATATTGAACGAGCACTGAGGCACGACTTGTATAATAATTTTGTGAACGACGCGTACTGCCGCTTGAAAGGTTTCATCACGTCGCGGCGCTCGAAAATAAAACAGACCGACTATTGTACGAGTGAAATCTACCGTTCTAATCCAATACACACGCGAAATCATTAGACAAATACCTCTTCCAGATTTATGTAAGAGCATTATTTTCATTATACGTCTATACGTTCTTTCATTAAAACGTCAATCGTCCAATATATTTCGTCTGTTGTTGATTAAAAGTAACATAAATGATATAATTTCGCACTTCACAATATAACTATTATGTAACACCATGTTATATTACATTTATTAATGTTGAGTACGAAATTATAACATTGATATTATATTATTTTTAGTTTGTGTCGACTAGGAATACATATTAAAATCAAATAAATCAGTTTTTACGTAAAGGCTCTAGAAATGTTGCGCCGCCATCGCGACGCGGAACACCGCGGTCTGAAGATAACAGAC
Source organism: Acromyrmex echinatior (assembly GCF_000204515.1). The sequence goes on along the minus strand of NW_011627493.1, from coordinate 266,489 downwards.
GGGACTTGTTGCTGTCAGTCATGTCAACGAGAGAACCGGTTTGAAAGACCGCTTGGAAAGGCCCGTCGAATAGACTCGCGCGGATGATCGTAGTAGCTGGTAGTAGCGCCAAGAGTTTCGGCAGCAGCGTGATGGCGACGGCGATGATGACGATGGTAATGGCGGCGTCGTCGCGTTGTCGGGCGTCAAGCGCGGCAACGCCGTCGAGCTATTAATAATGATCGGATACTGAGTATCGCGGTATCGAACCGTGGTAGATAGAGGTGTACGGAAGGTTGAACACCCGCTGACCTGTGATAATCCTTTGCCGATTAGTTCCCAACTGTAGACAGAGGCGGCGCGGTTTTAGAACGGTCGACCGACGGGAAAGCGCCAGGCAAGCGGGAGAGAGGAAAAGAGAGAGGAGAAAAGATACGGAGCAAGATACTGAGAGAAAGAAAGAGAGAGAAAAAGCTTGAGGATGGAGACGAGAGGATGAGTGAGGAGAAAGACGGGGACGTATTCGCGAACCGGTTGCTTGCGAGTCAAATAGGTGCGACCGGGTCAGGCCAGCTCAAATACACGCGGTATTTTCGTGTGTAGTACCGCCGCGTTGTGAATAAAGCTTGAAGAAAGAAAAGGGAAGGGAAAAGGTAGCCAGGCGTACAAATTTTATGGCTACACCGAGAAATTTATACCATCAAACGGTTGATTAATCGCATCAAATTACGATAAATATCGGGTTGAAACGAGCCGGTCAAATAATTAATATAATACTCCGATATCTTGAAAGAGGACAAACTTATGATGACTTGGAATTCTTGGAAGCAAGAAAATATATTATGTGAAAATGAGATAAGAATCTAGTCTAATAATTAGATCATAGTTTTCAGCTATATTTACGAGAACTTTCTTTTCACGTATACTCGTAATATATAACTACCAAATATATTTTGACTAGCATATTGATTAGCATATACAATATTTAATAAATATTATCAAATCTGTAATAATACTTGTAGTAAGCAACCGTTTGGTAATAATTAGAAAAGTAAGATTGGCGTTCATGGATTTTGATTTGATTAACTGAATATTTCATTAAAATTATTTCGTTAAAATTTAATATCATCTGGGTTTGATTATTATTGTCAGACTTTTTTCAGAGATATAAATTTATATAATTATAAGTAAAATAGACTAATAGATCAATTAAGGAAAAATTCCTATTTTCTATCAAAGATCTTATTACGCTTGATAATTTTCATATGCAAATTTGCAAGTACATATTTTCAGTTTTATAAGCTGCACGCCATTCGATTTGTCGGACTTGAAAGTCAATATAAACTGAAACTGGAAAAAATATCATAAATATTGATCAATTTAATAATAATGCTAATAAACATCTTAAAATGCTGCAAAGAAACATATTTTAAAGTAAATATACTTTAACTAAAAAATTGTTAATACTTTTTCCTGCGCAGCAATTTCGTATAATTACTGATGGCAAAAAGTAAGACGGTGTAAGCATTTATTATAACACATCGAAATTACTTTATCTAAATTCTGATATGATTGCGTTTTGTTTGTGTTTCATGCCACGTGCTCAGCATCGTGGAGATGATCCACACAATTTGCATGTATACCACTCTTGTTTGCGTGTTCCAATATCATCGGTGATACACAAAGGGCTTGTGGGAATCCGCTTGTACTCTTGTTTAGGGTTAAGCTTGGTCTGATTCTACCCTACGAGATGCGCGCGTCCACGCGCTCTCTATTGATTCCATGACCTGAAGCGGCGAGCCAATTTGTCGAAGGGAAGCACGTTTTCCTTAGATGGAACATCTCAATTCTTCGAACTTTCTTCTCATTTTCGCGAGCACAGTTGAGGAGATCAGTCTCAAGATTCTCAAACGATATCGCATATACATTATTCAATGAAGAGATGCGTGGGATCTTCTCTTAACGACTCTTCCAGTTACTTCGAATTCTATTATACAAATGAATGGCGCTTTCCACCACTTATAACCGTCTCAACCACATAATCGATAATCCACTCTCTCTTTCTCTCTCTCTCTCTCTCTCTCTCTCTCTCTCTCTCTCTCGCGGTCTCGATGTGTATAATCTAAGGACTCATAGTGTAATATCTAAAGACGGAATCTGTCTTTTTAAATCGAGACTATATACTTGCCCTCAAGAGATCTTAATGTACTGCTTCATTATGCAAATTTATTTAATGGCTTTCTTTACGCCTCGCGCACGCTTTCACGCGGACTTTGCATAGATCGCGATCGTCGTGAAAACGCAATATTCTGCGCGTATCCTTGAAACGGTATTTATTCGTGGCGCTATTAATAAGCATTATTCGTATGTAGGTCCCACTGGAAATACATGTCGATCCCCGCCGGTGTATTTCCATTTCTAATTCTGATCATCCCCCTCTCGTTCTCTTTTCTCTTTCTCTCTCCCTGTTATTACTATTATTATTTGTAATATCTTTTTTACTAACTGTTCAGTAGTTATGCTTTATGTTCTTAGAGTTAAAGCTTGCCCTAGAATATTCATATTCGCTTTATCTCTCTCTCTCTCTCTAATTATATCTAATTATTTCAATTTAATTACATTACATTACCTACCTATATTATATTTTATTTTATTAATCCTATAATAATCGAAAATATATATATATATATATATATAAATACACAACTTTTGTATCGAGTTCTCAGTGCTTGAAAAGATCATTCTCATCCTAAAGCGCATAAATAAATCAAGCTATCTATCTCTCTTAGTAGTGAGGACGTAATAAGCGCGAGTTTCCGCGTCTTGGAAACCTAGACCCGAAAGTGCATGGTGAAGTGCACCTTAATAAGAGCGACACCGGTGCGAGGTGGAATTCAGTCCAGCGAAATGAAAATTTAGATTCGCGCCGCTATCTTTAGCAGTCTCGACACAGTGACGGCAAAAGTGTTGCCACAGGCGAATATAGGTTACTGTCGTCGGAATAGATCGCGGTCAGGGCAGGCGCGTCCGCCGCCGACACCGCACCGATGAGAACGGGCCTTGGTTCCCTTATCGGGCACCTAGTTTCGTGCCGACCACCGTAGTGGAAGCGGTCGTATCAACAAGGCGAATATAATTCTCATTATGATGAACAAAGTAAATATTGTTAATTTATTGCGACGGCCGCTTACATAAAGAGCGCCCGAAAGGAAGAAGGGGGACAAGCCGCAACCACCGCGAATTTCATCCTCGACGGAAGCGCGTGGGAGACAGCCAAAGAGAGAAAGAGAGAGCACACGGACGCGAGAGAGAGAGAGAGAGAGCAACAAAAAAAGAGAGGAACAAAGACAGGGAAATACAAAGAGAGAAAGAGAGAGAACGCGCGTGGACGCGAAGGAGAGCGAGAGAGAAACAATAAAAGGAGGAGGGGGAGAGAGAAAGAGAGAGAGAATTCCCCTCTCGCTACAGCGCACGCGTATATACCACGTTGCTTTTCCCTGTGAAAGTTCTGTCGAAAACTCCGTGCGGAGGTAAACCCGGAGCGAAGTCGATTTCGTCGAGAGATGCTCAGGAGGCATCTGGCCACCTCGCCTCACCTGCGCACGGCAGCTGCCGCTCGGCTCCGATTATCTTCGTGCTTATGTGGACTGCCGGCACGTGTGCCAGAACAAAAAATATATTTACGGAACGAACGGAACGGCACGCTTCGCAAGCGTGGCACGGCCAAAAACTTGCGCTCGCGCTCGCGCGACGATTAAGTAATAAATTATCTCGACCCTTGAAAGGACGTTTATTGGAAAGATATATTTTCGAAATGTACATGTTTATTCTCTAGTACTTGAAGCAGAGCAAAAGTTTAAGATGACATTCAAATGGCGTCGAAATGATTATTAAAAGTCACTTTTTTTCGATCAATCACGATTCATTTTTAATATTATTTTGACGTTATCGTAACCTCTGTTGCTCAGCTTGGAATTTTTCATTTTTCACAAAAATTAAAATAAAATTGAATAAAGATTTTGTTACTGAACTTTTGCATTTACCGTAAAGATATTGAGTTATGAAATTAGCGACTCTAATGCAGTTTCGCTTTCATAAAAGCACGACTATGCAACAACCAAATGACTACGACTGTGTTCCAAAATTCACTGCCAATGTTGAAAATATATAGCACGCGTAACGTAAATTGTAGATTTTCAGCGTTGGCAATGAATTTTCGAGCACAGCCTCGTCTTGAATTTAATGTCAATCTCTAGAGAAATACTCATATACATATATATATTTCTTCGTGATAATCTTTCCCTCATCGCAATATAAGATAGGTCAGACAATATAAAGTCCAAAATCGAAACATAAACTGTGTCGATCGCTTTATGTTTTCGACTTCACGTTGTCTTTACTTATTACTTATTGAAAAAAGCGGAAGTCTAGGGATAATGTGAACGGAACCTGTTTCTAAAAAGAGATCGGTCCGCTCGAGAGGGCAACCGATTTCTCCGGCGAGCGGCATCGACTATATCTCGATTATATCTCAGCGTCGTTGCCACGAGGGGAAATCTCGCGTTTTATCGAGTATCCGAAAAGCAACCTGTAACATGGACGCAAAGGCGATGAGCAGCGATGCGCCGCTCATCGGAGCACCTTTCCCGTACACCGGAAGCGCTGCCATGCCGCGAAACTTCTAGAACTTTTCCAAGAATACGGACGTATACGCGATCATTGGGGATGTGGCGACCCTCGACCGGAGCGAACCACGAGTCACGACCTAATCGATATCGACGAGTCATTCTCAATGTGACATGAAGTCGGATGTTTTCGCACGAGGCGAAACACGATCCGTTTGCGTAAAATAAATATCGGCCGACGCGCGGCCGGAAGCGCGCGCGTATTTTTCGACGCAAGGTGGGATCTAATTGGACGAGCCGCAAGGTGGGAAGAGAAGGCCGTTTGTAGTAGAGGAAGAGGGGCAAGAAAGAGAGTGGGGACATCATCGAGAGACAGCGAGATGATGTCGCTGCCATCGCCTGAGCTTCGTGCCGCGAATAATCGAATGGCCGCGTTTGCGATGTTCGTATTCCCCTTATTTTCTCGCTCGCTTTCGATCGCTTTCGTTGGCGTGGGTAGTAATTGAACGCGTTTCCATTGATGCTTTCGCGAACGCGATCTCTCTCCGCGATGTCTAATGTATTTTGGAAATCTAACTAGCCCTACTCACCTCCGCCGATTGCAATAACACTTGAGAACCGGAGATATCGATGGTCTCAGAATAATTCTGATATATTTCAAAAATGCCTGCGTTAACAGGTTGGCATGCTTGATGCGAATAACGATAGTTTTGTAGATAATATCGTATACGAGAAAGAGAATCGCGTAATGTGTGGCGGTAAAGACCGAGGCATACTGAATAAGACATGAGCAATAGAGAATAAATATAACGATTTATCCACAATAAACGTATTGATGTGTAGGAATGAGAAGTGGGATCGATATACCTTCATTTACAAATTGATTTAATTTATGATATTACATATTGTGAATGTGGAACAATACATCTTATTACATCATTGACATTTTTTATCTTTATAGATAGAAAAGAAATTAATTTTCTACTCATTAAAAAATAATTAAAAATTGTACTTGGCGAATTACAGAACAAATGGACATTACATTATTGATTCGTTATTTAAATCTGATTATATTATTAACTATTCAAATATTTAACCAAATTAGAATTGTATTTGCTCTTCTGAATTAATAATTATATTTAAAAACTATACAGCAAATGGATAGATGTTACATATTTTATTCCCTTTTTTCATCACGTAACTTCTATTCTATTAGATATAAAATATTTAATAAAAATGTATTGATGCGACATTGTATGTCATGAGCATTAAATCTTAATTTACCATATTTTTTTTGTAAGAATTATATGTGAACTACCGTTTTTTTTTCGTCACATAAATTCGATTCTGCTAGGTATAAAATATTTAATAAAAATATACTAATGCGACGTAATACGGTGTAGACATAAAATATTGTTTCGTAACATTTATTTAATAATTAATCAAAATTATATTTAAGCTACAAAGCAAATGAACATATTACATCATTTATTCATTCTTTTGGTCATGTAAATATGCGATTCTGTCGGATGTAAAATATTGAATAAAAATATAGCGATGCGATGACATCGCGTGTCATGAGCATTAAATATTACCTTCCCAGTTGTTTCTAATATTTCGTTGCCCATTATTCATTCGATGATAGCTTTTCCCCTTGTACTCCTTGTAGTGCACGGCGCGCGTGCGTGTGTCGTCGACGGCGAGCGGAGCGCCATCTGTAAACGAGCGGGAAAGAAAAGCGTTTGAAGGCCGCCGGCCCGCCGCGCCGGCCGGGTTGAGTCGCTCGAGTCTCGAGCGAATCAGTGCGCGTTTCTCTCTGCCATTTGCGCGTCGGTACGCGGCAGCGGTGTTACCGGAATCTCCGACGTGTGCTTACCGGTGCGTAGAAGACGCGTAACCGCCGTGTCGGTTGAGGTGTGCTTTCACGAGTTCGTGTGCGGGAACGTGTGTGGATTACGATCAAAATCGATCGATATGGCGGACACGGAGGTCAAGTAAGTAATATATATGCGTCCGCCGGTGCGTAAATACGCGGCAAGCGGCGGATATCGATTCGATGGAAGAAAAATCGCGCGTACGGCGTCGGTTCCCTCCTTTTGTTGCGCGCCAAGCCGTTAACGTTCTCGCCGATCTTTCCCCGCGTCGATCATTCTCGTCGCCGACGTCGATGTCGTCGTCGTCGTCGTCGTTTCCTCATCGCCCTTGTTCGATCGCTTTCGAATTATCGCAAAGACGACAACGACGACAACGACGAGAAAGATTGTCGAGCACGAGGAGAGAGGAAGGGGGGACGTGCGGTGCGCGCCTGGAAGGGGGAAAAGAACGAATAAGCGAGCGATGCCCCTCTCTTTCTTCTCTCTCTCTCTCTATCTATCTCACGCTTGCGACAATACTCTCAGGCCGATTCGCGGTACGCCTAACGATCGCTGGAAATTACCTGCCCTTGCCGCGCGTACGACTCGAACCGACCCGACCCAACGCGTGCTCTACTTGCAAGCGGGTTTTATGGCGGGCATCGTCTCGTCCCGCGTCGGATCCTCTCTGTTTCTCCTTTCTACTCTTCGTGTCCCTCCGTTCGACCGTCCGCCCGCGCACGATCGAAGACGAGCGCATCGCCGCCACCGATCGGCGGCGATGGCGATGGCGGCGGCGGCGGTGGCGGTGGCGGCCTCGTGTTCCTTTTGTCCCTCGCGCTCCTCTCCGCTCCGACCACTTCGCTCGTTTGTTTACGTCGTCTATGTAGATGTGCGTGCATGCGCGCGCGTGCGTGATACATCGTATATACATACATACATATACACACACACACACGCACATGCAACGCACGCGTCGTTTTTCGCGGGAACCACCCTCGCTCGAGAAAGACAGAATGAATACATTGCGAGGACGATTCTTTCCGTCCCGACTCTCTTCTCACGTGACTTTCTCCCTCGCTCTCCTCGAGAGAAATCGTGTTCGGCCCTTCGTCTCGCGCATCGGCCCGAAAGCGGTCGACGACGTGTATCGATCTGTCGACTCGCGTTGATTAGACGTAGCCGACGATGATGATGACGACAGCGGCGATTTCATCGTCGGGAATCCTCCGCGAAGCGAAACCGATATAATCTCCAACGAGACTTAAGCCTGATGCTCCTGATAGGCGCGCGAAGGAGAGACAATCTATATTTATCCATCGATCGGTTTTTCAATTATACCGGTTCCGATCCCCCGTGACTCTCAAGACGAGTATAACGGCATATCCTTCGCGTTCCCCTTGCACGCGTGAGATACGATGTCGAAAGCATGTAAGGAGACGCGTATGTATCGCGGCGTTATACGTATTACACGCCGCGTTTACGACCGCGAGCGTCCAACGATTCGCCACGCTGAAGCCTCGTCAGTGTGGTTGATCGGTGCGAGCATCGCGATGGTGGTAGTAATTGCGATGTTGGCGGTCGCGACGGTCGGCGACGTGAAGGGGCGATTGAGGGGGTGACTGAGGGGGGTGGGGTGTTGCGGGGACGATATAATATTAAACTCGCTAGATGCCGCCACTGTTGGCGGCGTCCTATCTCTATTTCTCTCTGTTCGTCACGTCGTCCTTGTTGCTAGTCAGCAATGTGAAACGGCAGCAAATACCGAAGCCGGAGCGCGCCAGCAACGACTTGCCGGGAAATATATAATCGCACGAATTCGTGGTTTTTTATCGCGGTTCCGTTATAATTCTTGGCGTTAATATTGCTAAAACGATATCACTTTCATTGATCTTACTGCTTACTTTTGAATTAACTTGCTTATCAGTAATTGTTATGAATTTTTGCTTATGTAATCATTTATTATGTATGTGTCTTATATCGATATAGATGATAAATTATAATCATTGCAATCGCATAATTTAAATAAAAAATGAGATGTTTTTAACAATCATTTCATTATTCTATAAAGTTATCCTGATTGTGAATATTTCCATAATCAATATTCGAAAACAAAAAATTTAGTTACATGCATAATCTGTTGTGTATAGATAGATAAATTTTGTTATGATACTATGTTTCCGAAAATAGCATTCTTTTAAATGTTAAAACTAAAATATACTTGATAAACAAAATTTGATATAAGAGATAAAAATAGAGAGGTATGAAAAATAGAGAAAAAATAATAAAATTTAATATTAAAGAAAGCAGAGAGGACAAATTTTTAATACATTATATTGATATAACATGATAGAATACTATATCTACGTTATGATTTTCAGGGAAACAAAAGTCACTACTCCTCAGAAGAAGGTAGTGGAAGAGGAAAAGGTGGTGCAGGAGGAAATTGACGAAGATTCGAAAGCATCTGAAAATGGAGATACAAAGGAAACCAAAGAGAATGGCTCGAGCGAGGAGAAGGAGACTGATGAGAAAGAAGCAGAATCTACAGAAAACGGAGACTCGACAGGTATATATTATTATTGAAAAATTTTTGTCATTCTGTGTTTAAAAAAAAGATTTACAGTATATTTAATATATAATTTTTCTGCTTGCGATTTTAGATGCTCCAGCCGACAGTTGCTGCGTAAAGAGGAAATCAACGGCCGGAACTGATGCAGCAGAGGATGCACAAGATGGTGCGAGTCCCGAAAAGAAGTCAAGACTCGAGGAGAAGTGCTCCGAAGCCGAGAATAACGGCGACGCGGAGGAGGCCACGGCCTAATATTCTCTCATGTTTATTATTGACAGACAGACCTAATCTATAGATGCAATTTTAACTACCGAGTGTGAAGCCAGGGCAGATCGTCTGTGCATTTTCAGAGAGAAGATGGCGAGCATAAAAGAAAAAAAAAGAAGAAAAAATCCAGAAAAAACATTTTGACGTTTATTGCATTAAGAACTTTCTGTGTTCAGGATGATTGTGTGTGTCTCCCATAGTATTTCTTGCAATTGTTAATTGGAAATAGCGACACAAATCCGATATTTTTGAAGAAAATATCGCAATTATTACATTTTAATGTAAAGCATAAACAAACGGTGTTCTCTGTACTGGCATCCACGTGCATACATATTATATATTCACTTAGCGTTAGAATTTTAAGATAAGGAAATATACCGATAATGTTAGAAATAATATATTTCTAATTCATCAAAACAAACGGTGCGGTGTCTGGAAAAGGGGTACATTTGTGCAACATAATATTTCCACCTACTTGCTAGTCCTCATTGTTTCCGACGCACGGACACACATTGTATCTTATACCTATAAACGACACATACACACCTTGGACTATACATCGGAGATAGAATACGAATATTTTTCTGCGAATCAAAATACATTCCCGAAAATAGATTGACTTGTAACGTTATGACTGTTCGCCGACGAAAAACTTAAGAGAGCGCCATTTCTACAGCTAACTTTGAACATGCGTGTTTCACAATATTTTATTTATATAAATTAATTCTTGAAAAAAAAGCTTATCTAGATAAATTTTTTTATTTGGATAAATTGATTATGTTAACTTTACTAATACTTAGTATGTGTTTATGAGTAAATCTTATTCATTTTTTTTTTTCCAAGAGAAAGAATATTTTTGAAAAGAGTATTGTTTAAATCCATAATATGATTTTGTGTCAAACTCGTGACTTTTTAAAAATTGAAAGAAAATATTTCTTTTTATTATAATTGCACATTATACATACATACACACACGTATATATATATATATATATATATATATATATATAAAATTTACCTTACCTCGGTTCTCACATGTACCTATGTATGTATAGAAACGTTGAGTGAAAAAATATTTGTTTTGAATTTTGCTAATAATGTATAAAACAAGCATATTAATGGCAGTCATTTAATAATTAGAAACTGCAATTGGACATAAAGCCAAAATATTACAATTAAAATTAATTTCATTTGATGTAATTAATCCAAATTAATTATTGATTTGCATGTTATTCAAAACTTTTAAATAATTGTCAGATGTAAATCATCATTTCTCTTAGTTTGTAATGAGTTAGTTTCAAAAAGCTCCACTATCTTATATTTCGGTGACAATATGACAATAGTTCTTATAATTTTCAATGTCATTATTTTTGCTTCGTATGTAATAAATATAACTGTCGATCAGTGAGGGTAATAACATGTATGTTTAAGATTAAAAAATGGTAAAATGTGTTCAACAGCTAATACAAATAAAGATGGTTCTCTATATTTCTTCTTAGTTAATAAACTGTAGCCTAAATCAATTCTTAGCCTCCTGAAAAAGTTTATGACTATGTGAACTTTATTTTCCTCTTGGTTTCATTACAATTGCAATTTTTATAGGAAAAAATGATAAAGCGTCTTACTGAATCTCCATTTACGGAAGATCAAATTTGAATTTAAACTTATTTCTGTTTTTCATGGAATGCCATAATTTGTGTTAACCTAATTATCGTAAAATTAAATTTCATGATTTAAGGATTCTATTTCTGTAATTTTTCCGAAAAATTTTAATGTTATTTGTGTACATATATAGAATAGCAATTACAAGAATTGAATATGGATCTTTAACAAGTGAAGTTTTTTTAAGCATGCTAAAAATAGTAAAGATTCAAAGATACAAAATAGAATTTTCTTATAGTTATAATAATATATTGTTAAACGCGCGAAACTCATTCCTCTCTTTCAAATACTTTAAATATTTATTATTAATAAAATTATATTACAAATAATTATCATATAAATCTTTACGATTAACATTATAATATAAGAAATATTTTAAATGAAGAATGAAACTTATATTCAGCAAACAAAATGTTAGTAGTATATGCTATTAGTTTGTCAGCAGAAATTGATCATAATATGTCATTTCATAATCATTTAAACAGTTATGAAATAACAGCTAGTTTCTCCTCAGTTTTTGTAGTCTACCATTATATTTCTATTAATAGATTTCATTGTTTTCGCGGACAAAATGTAAATTATAGCGAACAGTAGTATAGTTTGCAAAGTCTTTTTTTTACAGATTTGATTATTCGAAATAATTGCGATTTTCTATCGTTATTAAAAATCGATAGAACAAAAATTACAAATATATTTCTCGAAATAATTGTGGGCTTTACAAGATCCATATTTTTTCGATTATATCTAAAAATGCAGACAAATTATATCATAATTATAATGTTTGTAATCGGCAATATCATCTTCAATAAATTATATATAACAGTTTTTCTTAAAGAATTTAAAATAAAAAATTGAAATGCATTTCACTAATTGATTATAAGGAACATGTCATATTTTTATCTATTAAATTTTTTATAACCGAACATATGCATAATTCGATCCTATAAAAATATTCTAGCAAGCGGAGGATAAGCAAAGAAATATTATAAAGAAATATTATCTCTTCGAGATGAAAAACCAGGAAAACCAAGACCATTAGATCGCACTGTATTGCAGTCGAGTGTAGATCATGTAGAACTTGTGCAGTATCTTATCAAAGTAAGATAAAAGTATCTAAATATATATAATCTATGGTTAAAGCCAGTTAAAGGTTAAAGTATGAGCCAGTATGAATACGCTTAGTGTTTAGTGACGTTTAGCAAATCAAGAATGTTAGGAATTCATAACATTACATGAATGGAGCTTCAGTTTTTCAAGACTTTTTTTCGAAGAGAAATGGATTTATGACATAACAACTAGAAGTTATATGAAAAATGATACATAAGAATTCATCTCACCTATAAGATGGCTGCTTGGATCAACATAACTTTAAAGTATATGCGTTAAAATATTATAAACATTATTAGCATACGTACTTTGATAGTTAATAGCAACATAAAAGATAATAGATAAGCCAATAAAGCAAACTTACAAGCGCTCCGAAAATAATCTTATTTTTGTTATTTTCATGGTCTGTGTTGTTTATATTAGCTGAACATAGTACATTACCTTAGTGTGACAACTTTTTAATTTTCTTGTTAAATTAATCTTATCAGTAACATGCAAATTTATCTGTATTATTGTTTTAACAGACTGGAGCAGGGTTTGAAGATAGTGGCTCGAGTGGATAATAGCAAATTCCGGCTTCTTGTTAACCGCATATGCCAGACCTTACAGTCGAGCATTGACACGAAGGTGTTCAATGAAGAGGAAGAGGAAAAGCTGCTAGTTTCCTTAGATCTGACGAAAGATGAATTAGCTCTTCTACTGGATACTATTACATCTATCTACACACAGGCTGCATGTAGCGTTGTCAAACCGTCTGTTATGGAAGCAGTCATAAAAGATAATTTTAAATTAGACGAAGAAAAAGTATCAATCTTTACAAATGCCTGGATGACTTATGGAAAGGGTATTGTAGAGAATCTAAGGCAACAGTCTATTTTTCCTACTCAGGTATTTCAATATAGATAAAAAAAGATATTTAACGAATTATACAATTAGTGTGCATTGATCATGGGGCGATTGAGAAAGGAATATATATATTTCTATATCGACTGAAAAATAATATCCTTTTTAGATGGTATTTAATATTTATTGTTTGTCACAATAAATATCACTACAAATCTTTGTGTTTGAAATAAGATGTTTATAGAAATTACTTAGAAAGTAGGAAGGTCTAAGTTTGAATTTTGGCTGAAGAGATATTTTTCGTCTATAAATAATTTCCTTGTAATTTTACCGAATATTCATTTAATATCAATAATATTAAAATGTACATCAATTTAATGTGAAATTAATTTCTATTTTTGCTACAAGAATATTTCAAGACTAAACAATTCATGATTCAAAAGCAAAAAAATAAAATGTATAATATTCATAAAAAATTAATATTACACATATTACTCAATGACTAAAAATATCAGTCTTTTTTATTCTGTGTTATATATATCTCTTGTAATTTATATTTATTAAACTACATTTCTCTTTTATTTGACAAGGTGAAAGATATCAACTGGTGCCTAAATGTGCAATCATCGTCCTCTGCAATTTCCAAAGATGCACGACCTGTAGCATTACTCCAACTAGGTCTGACTGGTGATAAGTCATCTACATTAACAGTGGAGTTTGACAAGAAGCAATTAACAGAGCTTTATTATAATTTAGAAAAAATCCAAACTCAGCTAGATGCTCTTAAATAACATGATTAATATAGTTATTATATACTACGCTTGTATACTATAAGTAATCAATAAGTGTAATTTATTATGTAAAAATATATTTTGCAACATGCTTTTTTACATGTTTATTAGATTATCACAAGTGCGTGCTACTGTTATTTTATTTTTCTAGTTATTTTCTAACATATTGTATATTTTTTAATAAATTGCAGTGAAAATAATTTTACATTTATTTACATACATATACAGGTGTCTGCTTTTTAAAAACAAATTTAATATTGATCTTTGTCGCAATGAAGATAAATCTTTGGTAAATTAATTTTGTGAAGCATCAAAATATAGCTTCTAGATAAATATATATTATATTTTTATTTTCTCGACAAATGTTTATGAAAATATAATCTTTATGAAAATATAATCATACCTTTATGAAATGAATTTAAAATAATTATTACTGTCATGTTTCAATTAAGTCTCAATTTCATAACTCATTTCTCATCAAGTCACTTTATAATTTAATATAATAATATTCCAATTTTGTTTTAATTCTATAAATTTTTAATTTTCATTTTTACTACATTTTTGTTACAAAATTTTGTTACTTTATTTATTTTGTTTACTAAAAAAATTAAGATTTAATGCTTGATTGATCTTACTACTTTTCAGATACTTGTTGATATTTACAGAATATTAAGATCAATTTAAGATGCCTATGAGTATCAATGTAATTAAATTGCTTAATTATCAATTGAAATTACATCATTATACAATATATAAATGAATTTGATAGTAATAAATATTTACTTATAAAAAATATACATTGAGAGATCATTGTCAACTTGTACACATTTTTGTGATATTTTTTACCAATATTATTGTTTGTGATGAAATCGTAAACTGCCGTGTTTTGCTGCAACACATGCACGATGAGACAAAGAGAATGTCTGTGCTGGTGTTCTGTCGCAATCCTACCATTCGCTGGCATCACTTCTATAGGAAGAGGTCGATTATGTCTACACTTTACAGTTATGATCGCGCCTTTTCTCTTTGAAGATAACATCAAACTGGTTATAAAATTAATAAAATTCTTTTGTCTATTTATATTTACACTAGTAAATTTGCGTAATGTTCTCTCAACATATGAATTGTTAAAGAATATTATTACAGCCACTCTTGTGATATTTTTTTATAATAGACATATTGACACAAATTCAAAAAGGATGTATTATAATGATTCTTTTCCTTTTAAAGAAAAATTCTATAAAAACGTGTTTAATCAATAAATATTAATTGATAATCCTACGCGCTATTTAATATATCAACTTAAAACATGTAATGACCATCAGTTGTGAGCCACTCACAATACAAAGATTCCATTTGACGCTACAATGTTAAATGACAATTTTTCTTATTTAACATTTGATCAACAATAAGAATGAAATAATTCTAAGAACACTGTGAGCATCATATAATAACATACAATATGTATCGAGATGATTGTTTAGCATCATGGAAAAAGGATAACAATTAGATGCGATAGAAAAGATCTAGAGTATTGACTATTAAATGTACATTTACAAAATTTTTTAAGAAAACATACATCTGTTTTTATGTAATTATTTCTTATGCTAGAAATATACAATAATGTTAAAATTGTAAGAATATGTCCTTATTTTGCATGTATTTAATTATACATATATATTGTAAAATTATATATTTACACAAATTTATGAAAGTTGTTAAAGTTCTATACATACTATACGAAATATTAATTTTCAAGTGTTCGTAACTTTTACAAAACATAGTCTTTCTGCTTCTCTAATTTAAATATTGATAATTAATATATTATAATACACCATTCTCGAAGGTTTTAGATGGTATTCCGTGAACCTTCTCCACACGTGGACTTCTGTTAGGCAAGACGCTCTCAAGGCTCGAACTGTGACTGTTGTCTTCAACAAATTGAAAATTGATCTTTCCCTGATTCTCAGTATGTTTCTCTCTGCATGATCTCGCGCTTCGTTTCCTTTTTTCAGGAGGTAAGGTTTCCAAAATTTCAGGTGTCTTACGGATAAAGATTCGCGCCTTGCACACCACCAACACCACTACTATTATCATCAGAAACAAAACCACGGCCGTTAGAGTCCCCACAATCCATCCTAGTTTCTCATCTGCACGCGATACAAAACATATCAAAAATTATTTCTTGTGTTGCGAGAAGGATGTACAAGATATAATAAAAATGGAAAACTAATAAACTATAAAATGAAAAATGAATAATGAGATTTCTAATAAAATGTGTGCAATGAAAGCAAAGACCTGTTAAAGTATTCAACAGAACAAGGGTCGCGCTTCCTATCTCGACATCGGCATTATCATTGTTGATTGTAAATCGGCAGGTCCATTGTCCTAGATCAGTGTGATCCGGTTTGAAGATCAGCTTGCATACACCTGTAGTGTAATCCATTTGCAAGTTGTGCCTGCATTACGGCAAAAAAAATGTGCGTTACAATGGATGCAGATAATAAGAAAGACAATATAATATGTATTAGGTAAATACCACGGAAAGTTCGTATCGTTTTTTCAAGAGATATATTTATAGGAGAAAAAAAGACACGAAACTTTCCGCGGTATGTAATATACTGCAAAAGATGTTACCTTGTTTTTTTTGCAAGCTGCCTGCTGGAGTTTTGATATACGTGAACATTTGGAGCGTGAATCCAGTGGCATTTGGCCTCCGATGACACAGATCCGACTCTACACGCAAGAGTGACCATTTTGTGAGGTGCGGCCCAAACTGCGATAGTGACGGGCTCTAAAAAAACAATCGATATTTCTTGAATTGATCTTTCTTTTAATTCTTACAGCCTCAAGGATTTATCAAAATCCACAGTTCATCAAAAATATTTATCAAAAGTATTATATATTGTTAAATTTAATGTACATCTTGCTTAGCGTTATACAATAAACTTTCGAATATTTTAAGTGCGAAAAATATTAAAATATTTATGATTACATTTTTTTTTATTAAACAAGTTTTTCTCTAAGATTTCTGAATTTTTAAAAATCGCTTTTTTGTTAAATCAGCAAATTTGCTTTTAACATGGATTTTTCTTGAGACCATCAGGAAAGCAGTTTTTGAAGTTTTTCCCACTCACCAAAAATCGCTAAATCTCCAGTGCAGATTATCCATTTTGATCACCAACCACCATACGTTTGTGCATCGATGACTGTCGTGGCTTGATAGATGTTTGAATCGTTAGATCGTGCAACGCTGATTTCGCGTGCATTGATGACATTAGAAAAATCCCAAAAGAAATATTTCAAGCGCTATACTTATCAGACAATATTCAAACATTTTAATGTTAGATGTAAATGTCACAAGTAAACTGTGAAATAAAAATTATATAATATTAAAAATATTGTTTTCTATTAAAATATCAAGTTATTATAAGGACGATTTACATGAAATATTAGATATAGAAATATTTCATATACTTATGTGTGTATAATTTTGTATTACTATCGCGTTGCTTGAAATCGATAGACATTTTACTAAATGTAACAACTAAATGTAATATAACTTCTTCGTGTAAATGTCATATTTCTCTAAAAAATTAGCGCCTGCAATATTTTTCCGTGGATATATTTGATTAAGTATCGCTATTTGTGTTGTGCATCAGTTTGAAATTGTGGCAGCCGCCTTAAACTCGAAAAGAGCTCCTTCAGGTTCAGCTGTAATGTAGTTAGTAACGGGATGATGAAAATGAGAAGGTTGCTGTGACATTTTCACATTATTATTTATTTAGACGAGAAAGAAAAAAAAATAGTTTACAGCAACTCAGAGACTCAAAACGCGCTCGAAGACGCGCGAATACCTCGCGGTGCTTAACGATATTTAATGGCACATGAAGATTCATACACTCTGCGAGTGAATCGCTGCTCAAATTTGATCGCGTGCATATTTTGTCATCATAATTATTTGTAAAGCACAGCATTAACGTAAAATATAATATCTGCATTCGTGATTGAACAGATAATTAAATTGCCTCTGTAATTATGTCAGTTTAAATTAAATTTGTTTGAAACTTTTCAAAGTAAAGTTTACGGTTCAAGAAATATTTAATTACCGGAGACCTAAAACGACATGATGATACCTTTGCACTATTGATCAACGAGCTGAGCGAATGTTACTCGTCGCGAACATGAATTTTCTGAACGCTAAAACCTTAAACGCTAAAAATTGCCTACTTAGTATTAAATGCACTAGCGGCTAATCATAAGTCATAATCATGAATCGTATATATAACGATATATAACATATATCAAAATCAACCACAAGTTAAACAGTAAACATGATGAAAGACAGAAGCGCGATATTAACTTAAGGATGATGACTTTTTATAATAAATAATGTGAAATGTGGGACGGGAGACGCAGTCAGTGATGCTTGTGTATACATTTATCTATCATCGTTTAATACTCTCATTTAGATAATTTTTTATTAATTTGTAACTTATTTATTGATTCTACTATATTTTTATATATACAAAATATATGTATTTCATAAAAAACACATTGAGTTTTAAATCATCATTCAATTATTTGAAAATAGACTAAGAAAGTATAAGCAATTATCATCGTAACATTATTGAATCAGGAAAAATTATCTAATTTTAATTAAATTTAGACAAGAAATTAATTATTTGATCTTTTTTCTGTAATCTATGTAAATTCGTAGACAATACAGGATACTATGTGAGAATCTTTTTGTATAAAATATTTTCTCTTATATATAATTTTTTAATTTATTAATTTATATACATATATCGATGTTAAGATAATCGATTTCGCGCTTTATTTAACTAAAATGTTTGTTAACTAAATGCAAAATCTCATTTAAACGCAGTCTCGCCGTTAAAAATATAAATAGGAAATTGTGAATGGCATTGCTAATAGTAAATATTTTTAACGAAGAAAATAAATCCATAATTGAGAACGAATGTAAAAAATAAGAAATATAATAAACTTTTCATTTTTATCCTTTAATGGCTATTTGCAATATAGCTACTTTCTTTTATTATATCTACTAATAAACAATAATACCAATTAGTGACAATAGTAAATAATAATACTAATCACAAGGCCAAAACTAATAATGCTAATCACTACCAAACACAAGGGGAATGCGTGTAAATAAATATACAAGTACTTGATGCTTCCCTCTCTTTATTATCTTTCTTTTGAGATGTTTTTATATACTTATACCACGGTTTGATCACGACTTTCACATGAGCTTGAGTGTGCGATTTGTTTTTCGTTACTAAATAACTTGCCTAGGCGTTTTTCACGTAAGTTAGAATTATTCTGTTATGTCTCATAAAAAAAAATTTGTACATAATTTTTTAAATATTTTCTCCGTTAATTTGGAAATTCGATGAACAAGCGCTTGGACACAATACATATCTTATACAAATATATTTTATACAATACTACATCTCGCAGATTATTTTCTCTTAATGTTGCGTTTTATATGACAACTAGTCAATATTGAATCTTTTCTGTATTTTAATTCTTTTGTTATATTGAAAAGCATCCGAACCGTCTATAATTTATTATATTATATTAATAAAATTTATTTACACGCATTTACCTTGTGTTTGATTTTGATTGACATTATTGTTTATTAATTTATTTCTGTAGTCCTTTTCTTTTTAACTTATATATGTGTTATATTATAATATATGTTATACTGCAATATGTAATTTATTCAATCTTGTTTCATATCTTTATTATAAATAAAAAGCAAATATTTTTTTATTATATCATTATTATTTTCGTATTTTAAACAAAAAAATTCTTGCAACATGAAACGAAATTTCAATTTTATCTAATAATATTTATATGTGTCTAATTTTAAAATTAAAATGTTTTTTAACACATATTAATTTATATGTATGAGAAAGAATAATTTGGCGATAATAACGTGGATGAAGGCATGGATGAATTACCGTGGAAAAAATCGCAATTAATTACAACTCATGTGAAGCCTTCTTAATCTCTAGGGATAACAAGAAAAGCCGACAGGATTGTTAATTTATGGTTTACCAGGCGGCATACAACGAACCGATAAATCTCACGGTTTATCGGAGAATCTCGAATGATGAACGGTAATGGGCACTACCGTCTTTGATAATGCAAAATGATCTAACACTAGTAAATGCAAATGCACGACAACGTAATTAAATTAAAAATGAATACCACATCCGCGATAAAGCAAAGAATGTTGACGTAATGCGTAATCGAATGATAATTTCGTGATCTTTATATGCATGATATTTAAAAAATGTACTTGGATTGTCGCTGTAAATGTAGTTTATAGTGACAATCCAAGTACATCTTTTTTATATACTTTTTCACGTTCTGTTCAAGAGTTTTGCACGATTTAATCTTATATTAAGATTAAATCGTGTAAATTGCATACATATTTTTTGTATATATGGACACTAAATGAATCTTTATAACTTTAATAAAAATGCATTATTTTTCAACAAATTTCTTTTTTCAGAAAAACACGAAATGTCGAATAAAAAATCAGATAGCCAATAGTTCTTAGATCCAATTCAGCTACGTTTGATTTATTTTCTACTATAAAATCTCATAAAATTAAAAAAAAATATGACTTTTCTCACTGAATTGTAAAACATAAAGAAAAAATTCACAAGAATTCTCAAAAGAAATTTCCGAGAATGCCAGCGATTTTTCGGCAAGTTTAACAAATTTATAAGCCTAAGATAAAAAAAATACAAGGATATAATTAAAAAATTTTAATGTAAAATTCTTTTCTGAATTGCACAGAAAGATTTTGCTGAAGTATTAAAGAATTTAGCTAGATACAGATCTGAAAATAATATTTTTGGACCGTTAAAATAATTGGTGATTTAGAGTAACTCCGTGTCCTTGCAAAGACGTATTCCTAACTAAATTCTGAGACAATTTTTCCTTTATAAAAAAGAAGAGTTTCTCTAAGGACTGATTTCAGCATCTTCCAGATTTTATTCAAACACATAAAAATCGATTTCTTGAGGTCAATTACATTCAATTAAAGTGATTTTAGCTTAAACAGAGCGATGGAGTTGCCATAAAAGTCTCCATAAGGCCGTTTTCGACCTATTTCAATTTCATTTTAAATGACACCTATTATCATGTAATTAGTCAACCTTATATTTACCACCAACACTCTTATAGTTTTATCTTTTCGGTGTATTTTATAGACATACGTGAAGGAACAGTAGGCGTCGCCTAAGAAATCAACTTGAAGTATGCAGCACTTTTTGTTGCTGTGTTATAAGATAACAAGTGTCAAATATGTTTAAGCTAAAATCACCTGATTTCGATAATTCTTACAATAATAAAATGTTTCCGATTATTTAAAATGAAAATGAAATCGAAAACCGGCCTTATGGAGAGACTCTTATGTAACACTATCGCTCCGTTTAAACTAAAATCACTTTAATTGAATATAATTGACCACAAAAAATCGATTTTTATGTGTGCGAAATTGGTTCTTATAGAGACTCCTCCTTTTTGTAAAAATCATCTCAGAATTCAGTTAGGAACACGTCTTTGCAAGGACATTCTGAATATCCTGTATAGGACGCTCTAATTAAAATGTTAGAAATTTTTGCAACACATAGTGAAGAAAGTCACTTTCAGAAAATTATTTTCGGATTTATATCTAATTAAATTTTTGGATACTTCAGTAAAACCTTTCTGTGCAAGCGATACTCGATAATTAATAATTTATTATATCCATCAAAACTAGCAGTTCTAAGCTTTATCACGCTATTATACCCAAACAACACAGTGACGTTCAAAATACGTTTAATAAACGTTATAAAAATCGTATACATAATAAACGTATAAACTGAAAATAAACATTTAAAGTTTAATACGTTTTTTAATGAAGTTTATGAGACGTTTGTAACGTTTATTAAGCATTTTTTTAGAATATAGTTCTTATACGAGACATTTCGACGTTTTAATAAACGTTACGTTTAATATTAATAACGTTTATTTCACGTTTTTATACAAATAATAACATAAAAACGTTTCGATTAAATGTTTTTTAAACAAATATTGTCTGCTTGGGTATTCTACTTAATCAGATATAATACTGCCTGAGACAGAGCGCGAAAATTGCTATCTTAGACATACTAAAGGATTTGACTATCCTTTCAACGATCGTTACGCGTCGAAATAGATGACAAAACTTAATCGAAGCGGCTTAAAGTCGTTCTCGTACAGTCATCTTTTATGATATACAATAAAATCGATCGCGATTGTTTCTTTAGCACACACGTGGGCAGCGAACAGCCCGGCAACATTCGCGCTTCCACATCTATATGAAAAAAACGATTCTGCTAAAATATTTAAAAATTTAAATATGTAAATACGGATTTAAAAATAATTTTAATGGACTATCAAAATGATTATGTAACTCAAGCGTGATGAGCAATGCTGCAAAAAATTTGAATACTCCAGTAATTATGATGAAATTTTTTATTAACAAAATATTACTTTTTTCAATAATGAGTGACATTTCCAATTCGTTACAAGTAAGTTTGACTTTTCTAACTCTAATGTTATCACCGTTATGAAAAATTCACAATGTCATTACCAAATTGTTATTGTAACAAAGTAATGATAAAAAATAACGGCATACAACGCGTACTTCTATTCCTTGCTTTTAGATAAAATAATCTTGAAAAATATACAATCTATTTTATTTTTTGTTAATAAATACTTTGCTAATTAATGTTTATTTTAAAGAATAAGATTTTTTTTAAAAGATACCTCTCCTGCACGAATACTTTTTGCACTCACTGTAATCATTTTAATAGTCCAACCAAATTATTTGCTAATATAATAGGTATCTAGCTAAATTTTTAGATACTTCAGCAAAACCTCTTTTTTCCGTGCGTAATCTAAAATAAAGCTTCATCAGACATGCAGATCTATCACCTTCCACCCATAATAATTTTCAGGACGTTTGAGGTTCCATGATCAATTGGATTTGCTTTCTCGTAACGTCGTTATCAAGCATGGATCCTCGTCACTTGGAGGACAACAGATGTGGGACGATGAGTTATGCACAGTTTATCTTTCAGTTGAACGACTAGGTAGCTGTAATGAGGCCAATGAGGACTGAGTTATCGTCACCCACCAACTTCGTAAATATTGAAACTAACTTTCCTTATTGCAACGAGACATGTCAAATTGCTTAAAAAGTAAAAGCAACTTATTTGGTAAAATTAAGTCCCTCGTGAGATTTTATATAATCTCTGTTCAATATTGAGTACAAAGATTGTAATAATTCTGTAAAGGAAATCGTCCAATCGATTTTTTAAGAAAAACTGCTAATTCTTTGACAACTTATTAATTTCGTTAATTAATAATGTTTTCTGATTGTTCGCATTATAACATGAGGTCCAAATTATGTTCGTGTCGAAGAAGCTTTATTTATCACAGATTGCAAAGACGTGCGTCTTTGAATCCATGGCCTATACACGCATATATCGCGGCACGTGCAGTTCTCATACTCGTACAGCTCGTCTGGATGCTTTCACGATCGCGGTTTATTGCGACAGTCGTCACGACAAGGCCATGGATTTTCATTGTAAATAATAAATTCAAACGTATATAATATATACGTCCTACAATTTTATTTTCACAGAGACGCGACTGTAGCCAGGCTTGGAACAAAAGTCTTGAGTATATTTCGTGAAACTCAGAACGTGACGATTACAGATTTGATATAAAAAACGGAAAGAACGATTTTGCTAAAATATCTAAAAATTTAGATAGATGTAGATCCAAAAATAATTTTGTCGGACCATCAAAGTAATTACATAGGAAACTTAAACCCGATGGGCAATGCTGCAAAAAATTTTGAAATTCTAATAAAAAAACGTTCTTTCTGTGAATAATGATTTGAAAGTTAAGGATGAGATAAAAAATTTCCACGTCGTTTGATAACAATAATGTCTATTAAATTATAATCTGTGCTATTTTGAGCCATTACCATTACGTGATATAGTTGCCCGTCAATTTGAGTTTCATGAAATATACAGATGACCGGTGCAACCGAAGGTGCAAGTTCTTCCACACGCGAGAGATCCTTTTCCACGTGACGGCTTGCTTATATGGTCCTTATGTGCGCTTCTTGCACGCAAGATCCTTCTCACGCGAGGCACTCTGAGAAAATTTATTGTATCCTAATGCGACGCCTTGGACATAATACATATTCAATGATAAAGCCGTCCCCGACGAACTTTATGTACTCGTGTAAAATGTTATCGATTCAGTCCGTTTCTGTCATTGATGAAAAGTCCATGAAATGAAAGTAATTGCAAGAATCAAAATCTCTTTTGGTTGATGATGAATCAAGGCCTCCGCAAATAGAAGAATGGAATGTGATTATATTTTTTAGAACTATCGACTGTAAATTAAAAAGTAGAATCTAAATACTAAAGATGCGTGGAATGCGAGAACATTTATTACAATAATCGAATAGTGTAAATTAAGAAGAAGGATCTAAATACTATGAAAAACGAAGGGACAAGCTGCGTATACACTTCAAAGATTTAACTAAAAAGATCGACGGTTTGAAAAGGAAATAGGCAAACGCTGAATTAATAGTAACACAGTACTCTTAAGTCCTCCTCTATATTCTCTGAGTATTTAGATCATTTGTAATTTACAGTATTCCATGGCGCATAATTAAGCCTAGACCGCAGAATCACGCGACGATCGATTAATGGTGCTTCCTTCATCGTAGCGATGAAGAAACGACACTAAACCGAGCGTCTTATTGTTAGTTCTCGATGATACCTGGCTCGAGAAGGCTCAGCTTCGCGGGTGGCGCATCCGTATAGTTTTGCTGGCCGTGTATCCTAGCTCCGCAGGTCCACAGACCTTCCTGTTCGGCGAGAGCATGGCTCAGGCGGACGCTGCAGTCGCGAGCCTCGTTTCCGGCTGCTGGGAACTGCTTCACCACTACGGTGGTGTTAGAATTGACTGGATTGAGTGACCACCGGCACTGCTCCACTGCCGAGGATGTCACGCAGCGCAACAGAACGCTGCCGCCGGAGGAGATTTGGATATCCTGCGACAGCTCTGAGAACTTTACTTCCTCTGGAAAGAGATGTTAGCGACACATTAGAATCAGAATTAGAATGTGAAAAATTAAAATGAAAATTAATCCACTGTGGTAGATTAGAAACAAATTTCCAAAAAGGTAATGGATTCGATTTGATACTCATCTTTCAGTTAATCAATGCATCAAAGGAGCAATAATAATCCAATTCCTTAAGTTAAATAACAATTTGTTATTTTTAACTTTTAATTTTTTAACGAAATATAAATGTCAAGATATAACTCAATTATATATATATTAATATATGCACTTAGTAAATAACAAACTAAACTTGAGTCAAATTTATTACATTTTTTTTTAGTTAAATTCTTTAACTTAGTTGTTTTAGTTAAATTAACGACATTGAGTAGAGATATAATTTGATATTATGAATTTAATAATAAAAAAATACAAAATTTACTGACTTTAAGTAATTGCTAATAAAAAAAAAAAACGTTTTAATTAGCCAAACTATGAAGTTATATTTGACCCCGACCCTACCATTAGAGGACTAAAGATCAGAAAGAAGAGAAAAGAAGACTACATAAAAAAATCGTAAGCATCTTTTACCTTGCTCGTAAACCACGAGTTTCGCAGGCGGCGATGTCAGAACGGTATTGAGCGACACGATGGAAACCTGACAACTCCAGTAACCCTGCTTCTCCGTGTACACATGCGGAAGGTGAAGCGAGCAATCGCGACCGAGATCACCGTTGCTCGGAAATTCATTAAGGACGATCTCCGGATCACTGCCGTGCAACGGCTTCCACGTCCACACGCATTTTTCCACGCGGCTGCTGGTGACGCACTTCAACGTGGCCTCCGCACCTACTGGCACCGCCGTGTCAGTCGGCACCTCGACGAAGCTTACCTTAGCTGGAATCGGCCGTCATGATAAGAAAAATTCACGATTAGAACCCGACGGGAAAAGTACGTGGAAAAAGTACATTTAGATCTATGTGAATAACGGTGAAATCTTTCTTTGCCGAAAGAAATGCACGTAAAAAATAAAATTTTGAGAAATTCCTAACGACGCAGCATTGTGTAAATTTTAGATGAAATATTAGATGATATTGAAAATTTTGGAAAGAAGTCTATACAAATATATGTTCAATTTTTGAAATTGATAATATTGTAACAAAAAGTTTTAATCATAAAAATATTAATCATAAAAATGTAATATATAATTATGCATACTTACGTATCGTTTCTTAAAATTTTGAATTTTGAATACCTAATAATTTTTTATCTTCAAAACGTCTTCCCGGGAAGATCAAATAAAATCGAATTTAATTAGTCATTACAATTACTACTCTACGAATGCAATTTGTAACTGCGTTAGAATTAGTTTTCATTTAATATAAATGTTACATTAGACAAAATGTAAGAGAAAGGTGAAATGTAAAAAGGGAAAGTGCAGTCGAATTATACGAGATCGAATTACACTAAATTCCGATATCAATAACTCAAAGTGTAAATTTTTAATTATTTCTTTTTTTTTTCATTATAGTTAGTCTTAATATTCTGAACATGAGATCTTAATTTCACGATTAAAGACAAAAAGTACAAACATTTGAAACAGATGTTATTATGCAATTACTTTAAATTTCTTAATATTAACACCGTTTTTCTACAAGCAATCAATTTTCACATCATCTCACGCCAAGACATCAATCCATTCGTGATTGCGCGAAACATTACCGTAATTGCACGAGTATTCTTTCGCACGGCGCTCATAATTGCATGGCGATCGGATCGGACGTCCGATAACGATCACACAATTGTAGGGTTTGGGCATATTTATTTCTTAATTAAACGTAACCATCGCGTACCTGTAGGCAGGAGGCTGACAGTCGCCGCGGGCGCCGTGTGCAGGATACCGTCGGGCGTCAAACGTACCCCGCAAGTCCACAGACCCTCCTCCTCGTACAATATGTTCTTGAATCGCACGGAACAGTCGTGTTCAGCATCCTTGTTTGGAGTGAACTTCTTCACCATCAGTGGTTCCTTGCTCGAGTTCGACGCCCTCCATGACCACTCGCACTGTATCACCGGCTTGTTCGCCAAGCACCGTAGGAAGACCGATTCGCCGGCTGCAACCTGCACGCCGCGCGACAACTGCACGAACTCGACTATAAAAGGGAAGCAAAAGCTCTTCGATGGTTTTTCAATCGCGGAATGGATCGCATGGCGTAAGATCGATCGGAGTCATCGTGACGCAAAGTAAATGTGACATTGTTGAGTATTTTTCAATATTCAACAGTTACTAATAATTATTTCACAAAATTATCAAAAGCAGCTGGTTTTAAATATATATATATGTGTGTGCGTAAGAGACATCATTCGAATCACTGAAAAATGATTATTAATTGTATTAAAGATGTTCGTACCAATTATTTAACTTGTTAAAATATATAGGAGAGCGTTGAACTTTAAAACAATAAAAAATTATGTAATTTTTATGTTATTTAAAATATGTGCCTTACATTTTTATTATTATAAACACGAATTTTAACTTCAAGAAAATTCTGAAAAATGTAAAATATATAATTATTCTTATATTTTCTTTGATTGCATTTTCAATTAATCATTATACAATTCTTTACGCGTATAGAATGTAATCAATTAATTTAAAATTGTCAATATAAAAATAAATAAAACAGATTACATGTGTAAACGTCAGCATAATTAATTAAATACAATACTAAGAAAATCAACCAAGGAACATTCAACACATATAAGTAAAGAAGGCCATATTTGGTCAAAGCGAGCCTTCGTATCTAATAGTATTTTTATATGAATGAATAGTATTTTTATAATTTCCAATTCAAGCAAATTAAAGCTAATTAAATACCTTCCGATATGAGAAAACGGACGGGAGTCGCCTGGGTGAAGGAGGAATTCGGATCTACTCGCGCACCGCAAGTCCAGTAGCCTTCTTGCTCCGGTAGGACGTTCTTGAACTTGATACTGCATTCCGTACTGTCATTACCAAAGGCTGGAAACGATTTCACGTCGAGGTTCCAGGGTTGCGACTGGTTCAGCTGCCGCCAGGACCACTGGCATTCGCGCACCGGCGACTTCGTCTGACACATTATCTGTGCCGAGGATCCTGCCGGCACCTCAACGACATTCTCGTGCTTCGCGAATGTAATGAGAATGCCTGAAACGTGCGCCAGTTGCACTTTCGGTATCTCTTACGTAATTTAAAAACAAGGGATTCGAAAGTTAGTTAGAAAGATCAACTCGCGAAAATATAATTAAAAATGAAACTCGTCGCAATTAATTATTTTTCTTTCTTTCTCTCATCATTCTGTTCAGTACGAGGCCTTGTATGCACTTTCATTTTCAGATTCTCTAATTAATTCGAAATCGACCTTTTCTAGAAGGAAATGTGTATCTATAATGTTTATATGTTTCATATAGCAATATAGTATGATTCATTCGCGATAGTTATCGAAGTAAACCGAATTCGAATGGAAACAACATTTCTATGATTCATTTGTCTTTCACTTTTTGGATGACTCATTCGCAGGATCGTTGTCAAAATTTAAAACTGAATCTAATAGATGTAAGATGAATAAAAAATCAAACATTACTGATAATTTAATACCAAATTTTAATTAAATATTGAAACACAGTGCAAAATAAATGATGATATTTTACGTCACAAAAGTCTGAAAATAAAAATATTATAATCATTGACACATTTGATAAGAACAAAGAGCGACATCCAGAGTATTTTGTCACCAAGAATTCAAGGTCGTCCGAAAGCAACTACGTAAATACATTGTGCTTATTCATATTTACCACATTCACGCGATTAAAATTGTAAACAAAGAACAGGACTATACGATTCAAACAATTTTATCTTTCTGGAATATCAGAAATATAAACAGATTAATAAAAGATAAGTGTGATGATCTTGTCAAATTTTCAAATAACTTGTCTGTAATTATTTAATCCGAAGCCTAATTAAATTGATTTATCAATAGAATGTAAATAAAAGAAGAAAGAAAAATAATTTTATTATATAGTATTAAAAAATTGTTTGAGTATAATATTTTTATACTTAAGAATTTTTTCTATTAAAAATTTCTCTTGTTATAAACATAGATACAAGTATTTCAAGACAAAAAGTAAAACAAACTTAGACTAAATTTGATCGAGTACGAGAAGATATCAAGATATCATATCTAAAAGTATATCTAAAAGTACAGAAATTTTGAAATCGATGGGATTAACAAGATTGGAATGAATCCTACCGTGATTAACATTAACGATGCTAAGCTTGGCAGGATCGGTGCTAGTGAAAGGATCGTTGGTCGAGGCTCTCGCCGCGCAAGTCCAGTATCCTGTCTGCTCGTGCTTAGTGCTGGAGAATCTCACGGAGCAATCGTTACTGTTATTCCCGAACGCGGGAAACTGTCGTACGGGCAATGGGTGGGTCGTGGGAGTTGCTGTAGTTGCGATCGTTGGGATCGCCGTGGCTGAAATCACCGAGAGGTTCGAGCGAACGGCATCGATGAATATTCAGCGCGTGATTACAGAATTATGAATAATGCTTGCGATATCCGGCGTAGAAAGATAAGCCTGAATATAAGAATAGTTATCGCGCGGACTGGATGAAAGCGATAAGAGAGAACACGTGGATGAATTTTAAAAGTGACTTGATTAATCTGGTGTTGAATTTATGATTGCATAAAAAACATCTTTAAAATTTTAAAGGAGAGATACTTTTCTATCGTTTTTATGGAATACTACGAGACTCTAGTCTTTCTACAATTAAATAATTT
This sequence comes from Acromyrmex echinatior, assembly GCF_000204515.1. The sequence goes on along the minus strand of NW_011627493.1, from coordinate 236,818 downwards.
ACACATTCTAAAAACTATAGATGTGGATTTAACACCTTGCGGGGTCTATAAAATTCTCACTATGTTGGTGTTAATATTAATACTATTGATATGGATTTAACATCATGAGTTTTAAATTCACATCATGATGATGTTGTGTAAATACCAGGGGTTAAATAAATCCACACCCTGTTGATATTAATACTAAAGAGTGAGAATTATATAGACACTACATCGATTCTCACGTGCATTAGGAATTGGATTTGCCGTAGAAAGAACAATGCGATATATTGCGCTTACTCGTAGAAACCGGTGGGCTTTCACTAACGTCCGGAAGCGGCAAGTGAACCGGTGGCAATGGCTGCCAGGACCATTGGCATTCAGTCACAGGATTAGCAGTACGGCATGCCAACAACACGGATGATCCCAGTTCCGTTTCCGTATGCTCCGGGATATCGACGAACATCACGGCAATCGGCGACGACTTCGTTCCCGGCATTATGTCGTCCATGGAGTGGCCCTGCACTTCAGGAACGATGGTCGATTCCGAGACATTTCCGATATCTTCTTCCGATATCGTAGTCGTATTAACGGATTGGTCGATAGGAATAGCTAAATATCAAGCAAAAAAAGCAGTAATTGTAAATTTATAATTTTCAAATTTGTTTTACTTGGAATATTTTTCTTTGTAATGAGAGATAATTGATAGAAATTAATTGCGTTAAAAAAAGCAGTTTTACAATTGTAGTAAAAAAGCTTCTTCAATGATATCTTATCCTTCCTCGCAGAATCTAAATCAATTGTATTAAAAAATCTTACAAGAATTACAAAATTACTTTTTTCTATTGAACGCAGTCATTGTAGAGTTACAAAAGGAAGTGAAAAAAAAAATATGCTTCGAAAAAATTTTTTTATGCCTTTCCCGCACGATAATATAATATAGGCGTTTCTACTCTCGTGAAAGTAACGAATGATAAAAAAATCACCGACATTAAATGTGTTAATAGAGCAAAGGTGTCCCTGCGTGAAAAATCGAAAGCGCAGGTCGGCAAGCCGATCGTCGCGAGGACGTCGCAAGATGTCCAGCGCGAAGAAGAACGGATATGTGGGACATGCTGGGCAGGAAGCTACCGACAGTCACGTAGACAATCGCCTTGCGTCGCGCGTCACCATGCGCAGATAGAATCAGGGTCGGATCGATAGATCGACTCGGGAATTGTTCTCCAAAAGCAACTGGCTTTATTTCCGCATTTGCGTGACTATTTGCGGAACTGATGAAACTTTATATTGTGCAAGAATTGCTGACGCAGACATCGTGTCTATTGCGCAGCCAGGCAACTGCTCACAGACATATGTTTACGTATAATATCATATCGTGAATTAAATTGACTACAATTATAATAGCAAAGAGAGACGCAGCCAAAATGGCTTTAAAATTCATGAGGTAGATGGATTAATTTAGAATAGCATCTATAAATATTAATTAATCGATTACTTTAGAATATAAATATTTATATAAGATATAAATAAGACAAGTGATCTCATAAATTTATAATAAAATAGATAAAAACTTTTAATATCATAAAATTTTGATAAAGTATAACAATTAATAAATTAATTAGTAATAATCTTGTTACATTAATTAATCATATTTCTTTTAATCATATTTTCTATATATTTATTTTAAATGTATAAAAAAAAGGAGAAGAAAGTAAAGGTTTCTCAAATTATATTGTTTTTAAATTCCAAATTAATTTTCAAATTAATCTAAATTGTTAAAATCGTTTAGGGGGATTTTAAAACTAATGAGTTAATAAGGATTCTATGAATCATTCACCAGCGATTGGCAAAGGAAGAGCGACCGATTGCACGCTTTCTACATGACGAGTATGTAGTGCGTGCACAATTACAAGTCCGAAGTTGGTCCTTGGTATTGTCGCGTAACGTTCGCCAGTTTATATATGAAGCCGATGTCGTCCTCAAGACAAACGGAGCTGGTCGCTGACACTGGAAGGTCGTTTCCTTTACATTGACATACTGATTGTCGGCACATGATTTTATAGCGCTACGTGTCGTTCGACCTTATTAGACCTGATCGAGTGTCGGAATCCCCGCATGGATTCCTCTGTCGCAATCGGCCATTGCACCAATTTCGTAACAACTATAATTCCGTACAATGTTACGCCTTGAATGGAGTCAGCGAACATGATGGAAATTCGTAAGCAGATCAACGTGATATTATTCTGAAGCTATTATTCTGAAGAGTTATATATTATATGTAACTATTTTTAGACATACGTTTGTAAAATTAAAAATTGTAGAATAAGATCTCATGGATTTAACTTTCACTCAAAGGACACTCCTCGCATCTTCCATTTCATGTTATTTTTATACTCGTCAAGTATGCAATTATTCCTCGAGTCAATTTTCTCAAAATTTATTCCTAATTTTACTTGGGATGCGATTTTCATCTCGCACCTTGATATTCTTCACTAACTTTAATTTTCACGCTAATTTTATAAAACATGATTTAGCTACTGCGCATAGCCGACCAAGAATTTTTGGGTCGAGGAAGTGGTAGATCCCATTGAGTTATTCTCATTATTTAACTTTCTATGACAAATATTCGCTTTCTTTGACAAATATGCGCGTCTTAACATTGGAGAATTGGCTTCAATGTCACATTGAATGAAAGATTGGTTTCAATCATGTTCGATCTTTTTAAAAGATTTTTCGAAGCTTCTTTATGGAAGGAAAATAAAATGGAAAAGTATGATCAATATACGATAATGGAATCTCATCTTGAGATCATTTTAAATAATAAATATAAGAAGTGCAGTCAGAACAGGATCGATTGATCTAGCAAAAAGGAAAATGGATTTAAAGAGGTCATGATAAATCTTATTCTACAATTAAAAATGCAAGTAACCCGTGACCTATTCAATAATACAAATAAAAAGTATAAATTTTTTTAATGAAATTTTAAGATCGATTCGATTTTACCTTCTTTAAGCAATTTTCTTTATATTTTTTTGTAATATAGTTATAATTAGAGTACGTAATAATCTTAATGAAATAGAACAAAGAAAATAAACGCTTTATAGACATTGATAAACGTATAAATTAAAGCCACTGATAACAAAATGGCAGAGTTTGATAATGAAACTAATTAACGTAAAGGTTAGACCTAAAGAGCAATCTTAATTGCTGGAAGTCTTAGGCATTATCGATATTTTAATTGTGAAAATTAATAAACAAATTTAAATGTGTAAAAAATAAGTAAAATATAATCCGACTTTTAGGATGATAAAAATTCGTTGTTGAAGCTTTGAGTATACTAGAATTTTTTCAGATTTTCAAATAATCCAGAACAATAAAAAATTTGCTGTGTTTCTCTTATTCTTAAAATTTATATTACCGGCGAAAAATTAAAAATAAGCTACTTATAATTTATATTTTGAAAATAATATACACATATGTGCACAGGAATCATTAAAATTTAATTACTAGTTATTAAAATGTGCAGTATTAATATTTTGTTTATTTCAAGGGAAAAAATCTTTAACTTTTAAATATATCTTTCGATCTCTCTCGAGGAGATGTTAATTTTCCCCTGACAATATTCCCTCCAAAATTACCAATTCAAATACTTGTGCCATACGGAAGATAGTTAAGGCGAATGCAAATTGTCAGCTTATATGAGTCAGAATTGTGCGTGCTTTAAGTAGTTATCTATGCGTGAAATATTCTTCTCTGATATTGTTAGACGCGGCTATTTAACTGACGATAATTATGAAAATCATTAATCATTACAATGGATGCGCAGTAGCATTAAAACATAGACGTAACTAATATTATTTCCTATTTATGATAATAAAAAGCAACATAATACTCAAGATTTATTACGAGATATAGTTACAGGATATAAATTTAAATAAAAAATATGTTACGAAAGTGTGCGGAACATTGTTACCTTACGATTATTCTTGACAGACAATTGCGGTAATCAAAATCATTATAAAAAAAGAATCTATTGCTTAAGTTAAAACATTATTCTCGTGATAATTATCTAGAAAAAAAATTGAATTTTTTGCTAAAAATGATGACGTCAGGATGGATTTTTTAACTTTCCTTTCCATGAAATCTTAATGTTTCGTTATTACAAGCATATATATATAATATTACATCATATTTATGCATCAAGATAAATATACCTTTCTGATGAGGCCTTCGAATTGTTATAAACAAAATTATTTCAGAAAGTATGCTCGTCAAACTTCCTTGGAAGATTAAAAAAATATTTATAATCCAGACGCAAGGGATTTTGTTCGATTTGAAGGTTTATTTGAATTCGTTGAACTACTGAGCTATAAAAATCGACTGTTCTCTTTTTGTGAGAAGTGAGAAATCCTTGACGTCATCATTCTTGCTATGACTCGAACAGGTTTTTAATCGACTATTACAGGAACCTTATGCTGTATTAATTATACGCGTAAAACTAAAATAGTAAATGTAGTAATGAGTAATATTTTAAAAATAGTATGTTTATGACCTGTTAAAATAACTTTCTATATGCAAAATGATCCTGATTTTTATTTTTAACGTCAATAAACAGTCAAATTCTGTAACCAACATCATTTTCATTTTCATGACATCGAAATAAAGTCATTTTAACTTTCTCTTGATTTAGTGTATTTTTTGGTTTTTATTAAATTTATATCAGCATTTGAAAGATACCCTTTCCTTTCTTCCGGTCTCTCCGAGATTTTAACATAATTCTAATGCCAGGATACTTTCAATTTGGTTTCTCTTCTCTATAATCAATCCCGGAAATGCGCACAGCTGATCACAGCCCTCCGGTTTCCTGCCGATGAATCGACTCACCGCGAATATTAATCGATCGCACCATTACTGATCAGACTCGGAAATCCATCGTCGTCGTATTCGTTTCCGTTCACGAGATCATTTTCGCTAGTCGCGTTTGCATGCTATCCATAATTTCTCCACTTGCTATCCAGTTGAACATATATATGTCATCCGACGCGAATTTAAATCACGGACATTATCGATCATAAATCTTTCAATCGATCACGGCCGATAGCGATTCTATAGATTTTTTGAAACGAGTTTTTCTTTTCTTTCTATAGAGGAATTCTCTAACATCTTATCGACAATGAGAGCAGAATCATCTTTGTCATTAGCCGTCGCTAATTAACGATACAGTTAATATGACATTAGAAAATCTCACTAAATATCAATCTTTTACTTGTTTCACTTTTGTTACATTTATCTTTGTTACATTTATCTTTCTATTCCGATTTATCACTTACATAACTTTTATTAATAATTAAAGTCTTTGGGATAATCATTTAAAAATTAAAAAAAATTTATGTGAGAGTACGAACGAATAATTGCATAGATTAATAATTCAAAAGTTAGAAAGAAAAACTTATAAAAGCCTGTAAGAGTTAATGCAGTTATTCACGAATAATCATTCCTACAGACTTCCTTTCTAAACTTTGAATTATTATTCCAAAGCCTTATTTACTTTAATTGCTAATAAAAGTTACATGAATGTTATATATAAGTCGAAAAATTAATTTTTGTAGAATTACTTTCTGATTTTATTAGAGTTTTCCCTGGAATTGTGAATTTTTATTTTTTCTGGAGAGACTTATGTTTATTTCTATCAATATAGTTTAATTTTAATCTCTCAGTTCAAAACTCTTCATCTTTTTCTAAGGCTCGTTTCTACCAATATAGATATATATATCTTCATGTTTTTCTAGTTCTAAGAATTAGAAATAGATGAGAAGTAAGTTGAACCGAGATTAAAGTTGATCTACATTGGTAGAAACGAGCCTATTCTCAGAACTGAAAAAGTTAATGTACATTGATAGAAACGGGTATTAATCAATATAATCTAATTTATTTTTTTCAATATTCATTAATATTATTATATCCTTTCACAAAAAGTTATCGAACTTTGTGATGTTAGTTTTTTGCATTTTTCTAGCGGTGTTTATTGCAGGATAATAACTGATATAGCTTCTATTCTTTTTTTCAATCCTCCCTCTTTTTCTTCTCACGCACGGCTGACTTCTCGTCGAGGTATGTGCACGTCTGTTTTTTATATTTACACGACGGTGACGACGTCGATGCCTTGAAACCTGAGAATTCCGTAAACGGCGAGACGTACGCCTGACGAGCGCGAGAGCCGAGCGGACCGTGTCAAGGATACGCAGGAATGTGCATCCTTCGTCCTCAGGAGTCTGTTATCTCATGCTAATCGCACAATCGTACAATCATTTTCGAGAAGATATCACTATGAAATATCGGACTTCTATAATTCCGCATTTCATTACTTTAACACGCTCCGTGTCCTCTCATCTTTTTTTTATCTACGATTAACACATATCCAAGAAGAGGAAGTTACCTTCTCTACATAATCATAAATGTAACTGCAATCAATTCTATTCTGGTGCTTTAAATGCATCTCCGTGATGTGAATTAAAGAGTGAAGAAATGAGTATAAAAGGCGAATATTAAAAGCGTCAATGTCGATTATTTAACATTTCAAGCGCGTTAAAACCGCGTAAATAAGAGATAATTTATGTGTCACTGTATTTCATGTAAATTATCAAGCTCACATACTAGTGTCGTTCACATTCAGTAAAGCGCGAGGATCGGCTCAATGAGGTTCGATCTACTGACGCGTGACGTTCGACTAATCGACACTTACTACTTACGCGTTCTCGATGAACATCCAGGTTACGCATTGCTTAAGCCTTTCGCATCTGGACAGTTGGACGCAGAGTATGAGACGCGTAAATCGTGATTTACCTCATTATCCCGTAACGTTTAATTTTTTTTCCGTAAAAACATCGCGCGTGTACGAATCGTTGTTGCAAAGTGTTCACCTTGCAGTTTCCGTTGCATCCTCATTTTAAATTCTATCTCTATCTAAGCAAAACAAAAAGTCATGATGACATCAAAATGATGACTTCAAAATGATTATTAAAACTCACTTTTTGATCATAATTCACTTTAACATCATTTTGACATTATTGTGACCTGTTGTTCTGCTTCAATGAATATTCCTCGGTTCAATTTTTTTGTACATATGTGGAAAAAACGGTTTTGCTGAAATATCTAAAAATTCAATTAAATGCAAAAGAGAAAATAATTTTCTTAGACAATCATAATTATTATATAGGATATTTTAGCTGATTGCTAGAATATAAAAATATTTTACAGTGTCGTTCAATATGCTTAAGTTTTCTACATAATTCTTTTGTCCAAAACAAAACAAAATTATTTTCAGATCTACATCCAGTCAAATTTTTAGATATTTCCAAAAAAGAGTTTCATTCTTTCCATACGTAAGTATAAATACAGTCGCATTTAGCGAAGAAAGTTTATTTTACAACTGTTGGAAGTTTCCTTCGATAAGAAAAAGTTATTTTTCTAGGTCAGTCTATATTTAAAAGTATAATCCAATCAACGCAGAAAAACTTCCAACAGTTGCAAAATAAACATTCTGCTGAACGTCGATTCTAGTGCTAATTCGAATTCGCATAAATATGCCATCTACATTTCAAGATCACGGAAGTGACGCTGAGATTTTTCCTTATATCTACGACTGAGTATCTACGACTGTAAGATTACGTGTGCGTTTCAATGAATGCAGTTTTTTATACACATAGGATGTCTCCGGGGAGAGAAGACGGGGAGAAATCGCATTGATCGCGTGGAATGATAATCGCAGCCTATTCTTCGCGAGTTTCGGCGCGGCTCTCTTATGTCGCTCCTTTTTCCTCCTCCTTCTTCTCCTCCTCCGTAAAGCACGCAACATGCCGTTGTCTCGGCACTACACTGTCGGCCCCGAAAGAACTGGTTCTCCCTCAGGGAGGGTGGTTAAACCCGGTGCAATGCGTGCATTTAGTGAAACATCGCGCTGGAATGCAAACACGTGAGTGGTAGGCAGGGGAAGGAGAGAGCCGCGCGCGCCGGAATTCGTACGAATTCCTCACCGCCCCCGGCGGTGGGATGTATTTTATGTACGGCGTGGCGTGATGCACCGGTCGACCTATGAGGATCGCCTAGGATATCACGATTGGAATACCACTGCATACTGTATGAGATGTACGATGTACGTTGTATGTTGTACATATGGTTCCTTTACTTCAAAAGTGACACAAATAAAAAAATATGATTCTCGAGTTATTACTGTTTAGGAACTCTTTGATCAACTCCAATTAATATTAATCGATGGTTAACATCGATCATCACAATTACCAACTGAACATAGTTTATCAAGAAGAAGAAGAGAAAGGAGAAGTTTTAATTTATTGAATTACTGCTGGCACTTTTGTAAGTTAATCATCGATTAAACTTAATTAAAGATGATGAAAGAGGGACTGAACAGTTTAGCGGCGTCTATAATGAGATTTTAAGACGTAAAACTTAAGCTTTAAGCCTCAAGTTGTAAGAAATTGACCAATCATAGTCGATTATTCTCATCACTTGACTGTGATTGATGAATTTCTTACGGCTTAAGTCTTAAGATTTAAAGTTTTAAGGTCATGGCATATGAAAAAAATTTAAGCAGTTAAACGTAAATAGTGAGCAAATTGGCCAATCATAGTAAAAACCGTAATAAATAGTAACAAATCCAAAAAGCTGATTTCCTTTCTGCTTATCTGTATGTCTTACTGCTTAAGTTTTTTGTGTGCTATAATCTTTAGGCCTTAAAATCTCATACGCCACTTTAAGTAAACATTACTTATTAATCATTAAAAGTAAACTAAGTTAACTTCATAAAAAATCATTAAAATTATTTTACAATTCAAATGAAACGGTTTTAGGAAATTTATTTTTAAAAAATTATATCATAACTCAAAAAGAGAAGATTTTTAATAATTGTAAAATGAAAATGACAAAAATGTAATTTGATCATGTTAAATATTGTTCAATATTATTTGATAACCTTTTTACTAATATTATTTAATTAGCAAATAATTTTCTGTTAATTTAAAAAATAGTTTTTCCCTTTTCTGGAAAATTTAATTTTTTATGGAACCATTATGCTATGTATTAATTTTCTGTTATTCAAAATCATTCTAAACTTACAAAACTTACTAATTTTTAAATTAAAAAATTATTTTTTGCTCATATACATTAACTTATGTTAAATAAATTTTAAATTTTATTAAATCATCAGTCATAAATGCATTGTTACTAATAAAATTTTCTTCCTATTGTATTACACGTAGATCAAATTGGGCCCGAGCAGTTTTAACGTAATCAATTCTATAACAGCCTATGAGGGTTATAATCAAATAAAATTATTGACGAAGGAAGATATTACACATTTCCATCTAATGAATTTGCATTTATTGTTACTATTGATTGTCCTTACAAAAATTCACTTTAATACTGTAATTTATTTTAATACTGAAAAATAATGATTAATTACTTACTTTGAGTATTACTGCTGTTCAGTAGATACTTTTAATATTCAAAATAAGTAATTAATTTTTATTGTCCAGGATTAAATTTTTGTAAGAATGTTTTACACGGATTTGATTGATCTTTGAGAATTGGTGCTCGCCAACGAAGAAATCGCGCGCGATGGCCAGCGCTAAAAGCGACGCACGTGATGCACTGCGTTTCGCTCTGATTCCGACCGCGTGAAAGATCTCAGTATGATTTCGCCTAGTCTTAGCATCGGCGAAAACGCAGCACAGTCGCTCATTGATTTGTTATTCTGGCGACGCGCGGGACGAAAGTGAATCGATCGGAACTAAAGCCTGTTCAGACCGAACAATTTTTAAATCACGTGAAAAAACCGTTCAAATCTGATTGTAAAATTCATTATAAAATTCACGAATTCTTTTACATTTGGTCATCCATTGCTTTTTTATTTAAATAATTCTGTTGTATAAAAAATCAATTTTGCAATATCGATTGTCGGCTTTTTTATTTTTTCCGTAAGAAAAAAATTTATATTAATAGATAAGAATACGTAAATAATTTTTGTCCATTTCTATTAATGCAGATTAATTTTAATTTTAGTTTACTTACTTTTTATCTTCTTTTAATTACAAAAATTAGAAAAAAAATAGGAAGTAAATTAAACCGAGATTAAAATTAATCGACATTGATAAATTAACCTATCATGTCGCGCTATGATTGAAAGATAACATAATTTTTGTATTGAGCACAATACATTCCTTCTAAATCGCCCTTTAAATTTCATGTTGGCGTATCGCTTCTACGCGTCGCACGTACGTCTTTCGATGACGTGCTGAACTTGTTAATGAAACGCAATCACCGTGGCGAACGTAGAAGGAGAAAAGAGATCCCGAAACACAGATCGCGAGCAAGAGAATCGCCTCGAGCTGGTTTCACTGCCAACGTGGATCTATTTGCAGCACGTAGAAGTAGACTTCAATGCTAGGAAGGCGATATCGAATCAAAATGCTTTCTCCGTTAGTACAGAATTTTCAATAACCGATCTTTCAGAAGCATTTTTGAATTATAATATAGTAAATTATGAATAGTGAATAAAAAGTAAAAAGAAAATCTATGATTTCTACTTTTATTTTATATTTTATATCGAAGATGTATTCCAAATATTATAACATAAAATTATAAATTTATTAGTTTACTTAGCAAATTCATTTTTTTTTAAATAAAATATGTAACCTACATAGTAACCTACATAAATAAAATTATTACATGTTGAAGATATGGCTTGTAGATTTATCAGAAGTATTGATTATATCAATGTCATACCTCGACATACCAAGATAATGTTTTTGAATAATAAGTGATAACTTGCAGTTATAAATTGCAGAAAACATTGTAATTTCCATAATTATACGATTGCTGAGATATCTACCAGAACTGAGAATGTAGAAACGGACAATTACATGAAAAGTAAAAGAAGATATAAAAAATTCGCAAACATATCCTTCGCGAATCTTTCATCTCGTGTTGCTTCTTTAACTTCCAAGTGAAACTTCCTTTTTGCGATTTTAAAAATTTTCGAAGAATTACAAAAACAAGTAATAAAATATACGAGTACATATAAGAGACGAATAAAACAGATTAGAATAAATTTCTGTACAATACTTGAATTTCGGATCTATCTCTGAGAATTCTAATGTTCGAGGCGAATCGGACAATTGCGTCATATCGATAATGGATCCAAATGCCCTCGCAATAGTGATTTCGAATGCAATTGGTATCGTGATTTAATATACGTGGCCCTTGTTGTGATTAAGGTCTTTGAAACCGTAAAAGTGATGATGATTCCGCATATCGATTCCGTGTTATGCATGACATACGTTATCGTGCATTGTTTATAGTGTTTATTAGCGCGTGTTAACGATCGCACATAATATCTGATTAGAGGCGAGCGGCTTAAGAAGTATTGTTCAAGGCGCTACGTGCGGACATTGAAATTATATAATCATATAAGAAGGTTATTTGTGAGAAGCTGTGGGAAAATGTTATACTAAACTATTTTTTGCTGCATAAATTACAGAATTAAAAATCGGATTATATCAAGGATTATATTATATATAGAATATTGTTTAAAATTTATAGCGCAAATTTTTATGTACTTTGTCTTTTATTGCTTTTTATATATTATAAAAACATTACTTAATTACAATAATTATATAATAATTATATGATAGATGATATGGAATTATATTAGGTGTTGGAATTAATTCGTAGCGTTTTTAATGAAAGAATGTTATTTATTTCACATGAGCATTAAAAAATACATTAATGAAAGTACTTCCCATCACTTGTAAAACGCTACGAATTAATTCCAACACCTAATATAATAATAGATATATACATGATATAGCAAATGCAAACGAAATCAGGCAAAATCAACGTGTTGATTCTAGAATAGATCTGAATTTTAATGTAAAGTATAATTATTTTTAATATAATAAAAATATTTAATTTTAACGGTTATTTATACATATACATTGGATTAAATAAATAAATACTAAATTTCCGTGATGGAATGTATGAGAAAATGAGAGTCAATTTTTCGGAGCACAGAATCTGAAAATGAACTCGAGGATGAAGTTCTCCAGACCGTGACAAATAAAGTATGTAATCGACCGATTTTACTGACCACGAAGAAGATATCTTCAGTTCTTAGTTTTTGACGCGCGAAAGCGAGAAACACAGACACTTATTCGAAATCGTGAAGAAAATGTTGCTTAGAGTACGAATTGTAATCTAATTCGAAAGTGTCTTGAGCAAAGAGCGAGAGCGCAAAAATAAACTTGCAGAGATGAGCGAATAAATTCAACTGACAAAATTATGAGTGATTGAGCGACTGATCTTGGGAGACTCAATCTTTGAAAGTCATTTTCTAAAAGATTTCAGGCTCGTAGTGTTTAGCAATCGACAAATAATAACACCTAACGGTTTTCGTTAACAAAATAATTGCTTGATAAATAAGAAGTGTTGTTGCTGTTTATAATTTGTGTTTATGACATTTGTGTTTATTTGACAGGACAAAAGATAGAGCGAACGATTGCTGATTTAAAATTTATTAACACTGTACAAAAAGAATGAATAATTATAAAATTAAAGTGATTTCAAATAATATTAAAAAATTAAGAAAATTTTGTCGCAAATTGAATTTCTAGTTTAATTTATCGTTTAAATGAATCTTTATTTTAACAATGTGATTTAATTTAAAGCTTTATCGTATAATAAAACGATAAATTACAAAGTTGCAAAACTAAAAATTCTTTTATCAAATCACAAACGCAAATTTCGCAGATATCTTGACACAATTAATTAAAGTGAACGAACTAATCTTAAAGATTGTAGCTTCGACTTGATGAATGTCCTAATACAATTGTCGTCGTCAAATGAAAAAGAAAAGATTTTCAGGGACTCTAAGCGCTCGAACGAAGATCAGTACATCCTGCGTTACATAATACATTAATCTCCATCGCGAGTCCCTGTAATCGCTCAATTACATAAGTAATTTTCGTCGAGCCAATCAATCGACGACGCATCAAATTTCTGTCATTACATATCTACGACCGATGCATACCCAAGTGGCTCGAGTGATGGTGAGTCGCATTGTCAATTTACAGCCGCGTTTAGAAATAAGTATCGATCGTTATCATCTAGCTTTCTATTTTAAGACGCTTCACTTCGATCGGCTATCAGAAACTATATCGAGAGCGCCAATTAGAATGCAAATGACTGCTCGTAACTTGCAGGCGATAACAAGCGTTGTCAAGATAGCGATTAAAACTTTAGAAGTTTAATAAAATAAAGGTAAGAAAAAAGTAAGAAAGTAATTAAAAATAAAGGTAAGAAGAAAAATGAAATTTAAATATAAATATTAATTTATACCTAAATATAAAAATTAATCCTAAGAAACTGATGAAAATTATTTACAAAAAAGTTTTAAATAAAAAAAGAGCTCATTAACATCAATAATAATGTAAAAGCAATTAGATAAAAGTTTTGCTTTTTGATATATACTTCTTGCTTTCTATCATCAAATTTTATGCTTCAAAAAATATCGATGATCATAATACCAACTACTTCATACGCTTTTGAAATAATTAATTAGTCTATTTGTTATATCAAGTGAAAAGTAAGATAGTACAATATCGCTTAATTGATATCTTGCTGTTTCCTACTTTTATTTTAATTAAATTTATTTTATTAAATTAAAATAAATTACTTTATTTAAGTAATTAATTATCTTCACGTAATTTTAATGAAATGTGCAACACCTGCGAATGTCTGCATTATTTTTCGGTAACCAAAGTGTCGAATAGCGGTTCGAGGAACTCCTGATGACTAATCTAAACGATTGGCAGTTGGAAAATCGTTGATAGATCGTACTTACCGCGACAGGCGATGCCGAGGGTGAACAGCAGGGTGATCCTGATGATCGTCATTTTGGAGAACGACCGAGACGTCATCCGCGACAACGGCGGCACATTTATTGCTGTAATTACGGTGCGACGAGTTATCGACGGTGACGACGAGACGGAAGTGTCGACCGTCGCGACGTCGTACGTCGTACGTCGTAAGGCACGTGTATTATCGCCGAGACGTTAGCTCGCGTGCGATTTGTACTGGTGACAGCGCGACGACAGCGCATGTAAGGGCGTCCCCCTCTTCGTGAGATGTACGAGCGTTTTCTAGTTGCTGTGTCCGCCTTCCGCACTGACTTGGATCTCTATCCGGTTCGCGACTTGAAGAACCATCAAGTGCTCGACTTCGCCGATCAGCCGGTTCGCGATCACGCTCCCGTTCTCTGACGATCGATCGCCGATCTCGCGGGATAAAATCACCGACGCAAAGAACCTTCGCTTCCTTCGACGGTTCAAATGATCTGCATTGAATGGATAATATTAAGGTCCGTTTGGTTTTTTTTTTGTATAATATATTATTATAGTATTATTATACACTATTGTATAATAATAATTGTATAATAATTGTGCATAATAATTGAGTATAGATGCACTGAGAAAAAATGTACTAAATTTTTGATAAATATTTGTTTGAATAGTACTAGCTAAATATTTACTAAATGTAAATATATATTTATTTGATACAAAAATAATTAAAGAACTGGAAAGGATACGGGCAATAGGAGTCAACCGCAGAAGTTTTCCAGTTGTTTGATTTATAAAGAATTTTGATTAGTTTGATTTGTTATACGAAAAAATAATTAATTTAATTTATCCATTATTTTTTTATTCAATAAATGTATATTTGCCGTGAGTAAATGTTAATTAAGTTAATATTATTCAAACAAATATTTATTAAAATTTGATATATTTTGTCTTAAAGTATGCAGTATTTCATGCACGCAAAGTATTTTGAAATAAGTTACATCTGATGATTTTAATGCTATAGATTTTCCAATAGAGAGAGATATACAAAGTTAACTTTATACAAAGAAAGAAGTTTGGATTGTTATTCGTTATCTTTAATACTTAATATTAAGATAATATTTTAGCTGCGTAATGTTGCTAAAAGTATTAGTCAATTTCAACAAAAAAATTTACTTGTGTATATGAAATCAAAAGCAAAACAAATAATTTGACTTACAATAACTTATACAGAACAATGATTATATTTTGCTATAGATTTATATATTTTATGAAAAGAGAAGGCAAGAATATTATTTTTGTTTTATTTTTCGGTTATCTCTTGCGTGCAGCTTTGTGTGGAATTTTATTCCATCCATTTGTACAATGTTTATGCAAACTTTTATACGTGAATTTTCTACCAAATGCTTATTCTGTGATAACGCTTTAAAATTGTTCCGTCGAAATAGACTTTACTCGCGTGATGGCAGTGATTTATGGAGCGATCGATGAAAAGAGGGTTAGTGCTGCACAATGAGTACTCTAATCCTTTGTGTGCGAAATAAGATTAATTATCCCAAACCCCTTTACTTTGCTCTTTCAAGTGTGTCTTTACCTTATCGCGGAAAAAAGTTGGAATCTTTTTTAATTATCATGTATTGCGATAAGTCTTGATGGATTTTTTTTTGTTCTTTCGTATAATTCCTTAAACTCTAATCTTCTACTATAATATCTTATTTATAAGAAAGGAAATATTTAAATATTATAATAACAGTTATAAATCTTATTATAAAAAAATTGAATTGTCAAAATCATAAATATTATTTACACTTAAGGTTCCTCATCACTTATACTATCTTAGATTATGAGAAAATAATATGAGAGAAGTAAGAAGATATATAATAAAAATTCTTTTAAAAAGTATTAAAATAAAAATATTTTTTAATAAGAGCCAGGATATTTTACAAATCTGTTCCATTGGTCGTAAATATTGTTTTATTGAAAAATACTTTTATTTTAATGTATCATATAGAAATTTTGATTATGCGTTTTCTCGCTTTTAATGTTACAATTAAAATAACCATGGTAAGTGACCAGAAGTCTTAACAATTTTTTTTTTACTTCAGTTAAAAAATAAGAAAACGGATTTCAAAAAAATTAGTTCAAAAATTATAAATTAATTATATTTTACAGCTTGTTGATCTCTCTCAATCATTTTGCTGGTGACGAGGATTGGCATTACTCGCAATCGATTTATTTATTAACATTTAATTAATTAAAATATTTTTCAACTTTACTAGCAGAAAATATACACATGATATCTATAATCACTAACTCTCGAAACAAATGGAATCGCCGATATCGGTAGTAATCACATTCTTAGTACAGCCGGATCTACTCGAGCGCAAAGTAATGCGACTAATTACTGGGTTGCACTCCTAATTAGCATATAATGGAGCACAAAGAGATCGTAAACAAGCAATCGTCTAAATATAACGCCAGTTTTAAGTAAAGCCGCACTTGAGAGTGCATTTCCTTGAACTTTCCATGGCTAACGGAATGTCAATTAACTAGGCTGATTCATCCGATTGGATATTTTGCGAGAGAGCGAGGGTGGAATATTAATTTATACAAATATATACGCGTAGAATTCTTTAAAACTGTCTGTTAGTTCGATTAAGTAATTTATGCATACGCATGGCATGCTTTAATCTTGTTCTCGGAATTGTAATGTCGAACGATCATAACTCAAATGTATCATCCGAATTTTTAGACAGAAACAAAAATGTAATAAATACACCAGAAAAATTGCAAATATAGTATTTATATTTATAATATTGATGCAAAGTTTAATAATAATATGATAAAATAATAAAAATTAATAATTAATGCAATTATCTACAAGTATTTATTATCATCTTTTTGTAATATAAATATTATTATTTGTTAAAAATTAATAATTAATTGATAAAACAAAAACATGAGAAAAAATAAACTGCGTCTTAATTATTATAGACTGCGTTTTTGTAAGAAAATAATTTAATTTCTTACAAGGAAATTAAACAAAACATTAATCATCTGTTAAGTTTCCTTTCTTTGTAAAGCCAAGTTCTTCTACAAGACTTTCTGATTCATCCTACTGCATTCAAGTGACGATCGTTTGAGCCATGCGCATACATCTCGATCGCTCACGCATCTCTGTTAACGTAATACTGTCACCATTATCGCGTGCGCATACGAATACCGTACATTAAACGCCATTCGTCCGTGCGTTTTCCTCATTCTACTTCAAGCAAGAATATCTTCTGCGTAAGCACGCACTTAATTTCCAACTCGCGGATATCGATCGCAATATTTATGGTATTATCTCGTCTCATTAATTCACATCGACCTAATAAACTGTAACAAAACCGTTGTCTAAATTTTTCTACACTTTTTAACATGTGCATTACATTTTGTCTCAAAGTTATTAATTAATCGCAAGAGGACAACTTTTTATAAAAAATATTAATTATTTAATTATTAAAATGTTCCCTTAAATATTATTTCTAATACTTATTATTTCTTAAATACTTTTCTGAAGATTGTTTCAAAATATCTCTAAAAATTGTTAAAAAATGCCCTTTGCCTCTTCTAATTGTAAGATCTATCTATAGCGATTTCCTTTTTATTTTGCTCTTTTTTTTTCTTTTCCAAACTAGTAATCGTGACAATTTCATGATTTCGCTACTTTTCTAAAAATATTCTTACTATGAAATATTGCCCATAAAAATCTTAAGAAATCTTTCCGTATTCTCGATTTTTTCCAACTTCTTTCTTTATTTCATAACTTCAAAATTATTCTAATCAATTATCAAAGTAATATGACTAAAAATCGATAATATTTGAATATAATATTGTATTTTTAACGTTTTCAACATTACTCACTGTATTTTCCTGATTCTGGAAAATATTTCTTCTTTCCACGTATTCGCTCGAATAAAAAGTGAAGACTTTTTGCGAATCTTCAAAGGGTATTTGTTTTGTCAGGTAGTGAATACTAGAGTATTCGCAGAATATTTGGAGCACCGGACTTTCTGCGGTTCAAAAAGTAGGATGCGGATTTCAAACGATGCGATTGTGGATCTCTTGATCCCATCAATATCTAAATTATTCATCAATGAGTTTACCAGCTACGACGCCAAAATTTTAATGGAATTTTAGGTAAACGAAAACGCGTCTGCCTCTATCCCGCCAAAACTCGAGTATCTTACTACCGAGTAGTACATGTACTCGTGGTGCATTTGTCGCGCAAAGTGTCCGTACTGCGATCGCATGTAAAACATGGATTTCATTCCAAAGTACGCCCTTTGTCACGGCTCTTTCTTACTCCGCGAGAGACATTCGAGTACTCGGACACACTTGATCCACTAACGAGTACAACAAGTGATTCGCGGAGATCCGTAGACGGATCGCGAGACGCAAGATTTCGAATTCCTCGCTTGCTTTTCCGTTTCGTATTAAAATTCTTCCGGGTACCGGGTCTTTCGGACGGGTTTACGATTTCGTCCTGATCGTCGTCTGGTATCGAGTACCGGTGGTATTTCTCGCGGGGTGTCCGCCGCGCGCGGAGTGTCGCGTACTCGCGGAGTGGTGCGCCGACTACAACTGTAGGCGACTCGACGATGATCGTCGTCGACCGCGCACCAGCACGACTCAGCCGGTCGCAAGTGGGGGTCCAACATTTACCGGGGGTACGTGCGTGCCGTGGGATCCCGAGGGGGGCCCCTACCTATCTACTGACTGCGTCGACGGGGGCCCTACCGAGACTCGTCACCCGTGACTCCACCTCCCACCTGACGGCCCCCACAGATAACCTCCGCCGAAGGGTATACCTCCTCGTGAAAGACGAGCCGCGATAAGGTGTATCCGCCCGGTGAGGAATTCCTAAGCGGAGCCGCTTACGGCGCCGTGCTTTTCTCTTCAATCCATTAAATGGTTTTTACGAGACACAAGTATACGAGATAGATTGCTCTAATGACTGGCTTATTGACGAAGGGTCTCTGCGTGTATAAAAAAAAAATCTTGCAGTTAGAGAAGATAGGATAATACCTATTGTCTAGTTTGGAGTAAAAGGACATATGTTTATTATGGATGAATGTTTATTATGTATTAGAATTAAAAGAAATTTGATAGAAATATAATTATAGAATAATTTTGATGCAAAAGAATTTACGATAAATATTAAAGTATGAATAATATTTGAAATAGAATAAATATGGAAAATAGAAAATAAAAATGTAAGTATCCTATTAAATTTACATTAATTTTTGTTAGAAATTAGACTGAATAGATTAAGAATAAATCAGATAAAAGAAAAAAAATCTTACTTTCGAAGTTGAAGCGAGTTCTTAACGCTTAATCTTATATCTACATATAAATATTATTTGCACCAATAGGATTCTTTTCCTTAATATATTTTTTTATATCTGTAATATGAAGAAGTTTTATATTTTTTAAAATAATTAAAATTCTCAATTTTACTTTAATAAAAAGCTATTCGGATTAGTCTGATTTTTTTGTTCTTATTCTTAATATGGCCGAAATATTATTAAAGCAACACTTGATATGTTCAAACGTATCTAAACATTTTATAAATAACTCCTCTTTTGAGTCGCATTAATAAATTCCTGAGATTAAACAAAACATTCAGATCTGCGAGGCGATTTTTCTCCACTAGCTTCAAAAGGAAGGGATATTTAGCTTAATAGTCCAAAGCACGCACCCGGAAATGGATAAGTGCGCATAGATCGAATCTTGCCTTCGACCATGCGAAAGGCTGTGAAAAAAAAACTATTGCGCATAACAGGATGCACCGGATACATATCTCTTGATCGAAATGGACAGCGTTGATATCGCATTGGTTAATGCAACGATAATGTTCATCCCCGCAAGGCACGATGGACAATAATGTGCATCACGGAACATCGCAGTAACGGAACTTTTATTACGACGCCGCGAGTGACGATCAAATAATAAAGCAGATTTTCTTGGAAGAAAATGCAATACACGAGGCACTCGAATCGTTCATTTAATCATTTTAGTTTTATGGGCATCAAAACATGCTTACAGAAAATATCTTAGATGACCTAGTATTTTCAATGACTTACACAGGAAGGGTCTGAGCACAAGAATTGTCGTAACACTTACTTAGATTTAAATTGTAGACGTAAGTAACGCACAAGCTTTCACGTATGACGTACAACTTATTGCCATGTCTCCAAAAGATGGCAATAAATCGTACGTCATACATCAAAGCTTATGCGTTACTTACGTCTACAACTTAAGTCTTTAAATAAGTTTTACAACAATTCCTGTGCTCAGACCCTAATTCTTTATCACGGTAGAAGTAACTACTCGAAAGAAAAACATTACGAGTAAAATAATCAGAAAAATCATGAATAAATTGCGGCGTTGATAGAAAAGTGATATATATCTCACAATTTTTCAGTAAAGTGTTTAAAAAATTCTTTCTAAAAATTGGATCGTTTTAATTAAAACGAATATACATAACTTGACTTTTTTCCTACGTCATACTTTCAATTATAATATATTCTTCAAAACTATGTCATGAATTTTCAAAATTTGAACACTGCAACATTAATATAAAGTTGTGTAAATTTCATCCCTTATTAAAATTATAAATAATATGTCATTTTTCCATAAAAATACATTAGTCTTCAGGGAAGTCAATTTCCTTTCATTTTTATCAACACGGTAAAATGTCGCTATTAAAAATTAAAATATGTCATAAAAGTCATAATTTAAACAGTTGTAGGAAATACGATGATTTTAATCAAGTTATATATCATCTTTTTTTTACTACTATAGGCAATCGAGACGGTGAACGCACCGAATGTTTGATCGATCGTAACGATAGGCGTCCTACGGTTATTTTTAACGTGTCAAACGTGAGATTTTTATCAGAATCCGCCAGGTGCGAGTAAGTGCGGATTCTAATAAAATCATATTGTAGACAAAAAATAAAAGTGCGAATCTCTAATCCACGTTGAGGATGCAGACTCTAAGTAGATCGACTTGGACCGTCGCCAAGTTCGCACGGGATTCTTCAGCGTACAAGTTCAAGGCTCGCAGGGCGGTACGGATACCTTCAAGGTCACCGAGTGTGCAAATACCGTGATATTATAGTCGCGCAAGTGCGGCAGCTTTCTCATTGTCGGTCGAGTTCGGTCGAGATCTGACATAAGTGCACCGCACACTCGTCAAAGTATCCCCGAGGTATCCGGTCGATGCTATATAATCAATCGAGCTAATAGCGCCCAGCCGAGAACCGGCGCATTCTCTCTCGTCCTCCTCCGCTGAATTCATCTCGACGAGAAAGAGAGAATTCCTTCGTTCTCTCAGTTCGGATCGTGCGGAATTTATCAATGGAAATAACAGAATTAGTCACCGTAAATCACGGCGACGCCCAAATTTTCTGTCGTGATGATAAGTAAAAGCAGGTAAAAAATACCTTTCGAAATGAGACGATCTTGAGAAGTTGGACCATCGGGACTGATTGAAATTTATTCACTGGTTGAAATCTGTCCACTATAATAGTAAGCACGCAAATTTTACCGCTAAGAAAAAAAAAACTCAGAGAGCATCTTTAATACGTTTAACTCAAAAACTGTCCACTAGCTATTAAACCTTGTATCTATGACATCTTTTGTTCATCATATTATAATATACATATACATCATATATGTGAGAATTATAACTCAATTCATCGGGACAAAATTTATAACTAGTGTGGAGTTCTTTAATAAAAAGAAATAATTAATACACGAAAGGAACAATTTTACTTGTTAAAGTATTTGAAAATTTATCTAGATGCAGACTAAAAAATAATTTTTGTTTGCCCCATTAAAATATTGTATATGTAATTATGTAAGATACTCGAACTTATTATAAGAAACAACATGATGAATATTCTATTAAATTTATTTATTTAAAAATGTAAATATTTTCAAATATTTAAAGAAGAATATGTAACTATGTTTATTCTCAGCACGTGCACACAAATACATTAATAATAATGATAAGTAGAACAATCTGTGCAACACGAAGGCTGGAAAGAAAATAAGTGAAAAAAGAATAAGCATGCTTGTAAATTGTCCAACGGATACGTGAATATTTCTAATTCCACGTAATCGTTCATCATGTATAAACAAGGAAGACGTAATCATGATATATTGCGTTAGTAATAACGTAACTATTTTGTGTTGCTTGTTGTTCAGATTGTTTTATTCCGAACAAAACGGAAGGCCACAAATTGCCACGTAAGTTGCATCGTGTACAATAACTGTGATAAGCCGAGAGTATCGATCGTTACTGGTAATTATGCGAACCAAACCCTTCGCCAGTGGTACCATTGTGTACCATTTTAGCCCACTGTTTAACGATTTATCGTCCCGCAAAACATCGACAAGCATTGACAAACCGAATTATTGCGGATTAATCTTTCAAACGCAGTCCTTAATAAGCAGCTCTGTTTACGCAAACTCGTAAATTTGCATGCAGCTATAATTTGATTATTACATTAAAGGCATAAAATAAAAAAAAAACTTGCTTAAAAAAGGCGAATATGCCTTAAGCAACAATTATGTGTATTTATGCTAATAATTGCAAATTTCTAAATAAATTTTTACGTTTCTGTTTCGATCAGAGAGTATTTTAATTTTAACAATAAAGATTTGAACACATGATAATTACGTGCATGTTCTGAAAATAATTACTTAACTATCTTTTAAAAACTGATGTATTCTTTTATTTTTGTTGTTGCTCGAGATAATAATTTTCTGGCCACTTATATGAATACCTAATTATTATCTTTTTCACCTTTTGGACAAAATTTTGATAGATTTCATCATGTTTTATTTTCACATAATATAATATAATTTTCGATATGTACAGTTAAGGGAAACAATTAAAACACATTTAAAAATAATTTAATAATAACTATCATCCGATTTTTTTATCACTCGGTGTTTTACAGTTCCATGTGAAAGCAGAATAACTAATATCGCGAAAGCGATCAATTTTAAAATATCGACTGTGCCTTCAAAATCCAATTTGAAGGATCAAGGAAAGTATCCATCAAAAGTAACAAAAAGTAACAAAAGTTGTAGAGAATTAAATTTCTTATAAAATCTCAAAGTCTGGCTGGAAACGTTCGGACCTACTTTGTATAAACAGAATAAATAGAATAACAAAATAGATAAATAGAACTTAGACATAGATATTATCACGGTCGTAAAATTATCACTGCAATGATTATGCTGCGATCATAATTTTGAGGCAGCTTTTGTCAGTACGTACATTTAATTTATTTCCTTCAGCGAGGCGCAATTGTGGGAAGCCGTGTATAAAAAAGAAATACGAATCGCAATCTGGCACGAGTAATAATTATTCGTCGTCACTTATCTGCGAATTGACGTCGGACAGAATATTTACACCTATAAAGTTGTCGATTCCCTGCAGGATTGTATTTCCTCGCTGCTTGATAATGACGCATTATTAAACGATGAGTTGGAACGTTTCTTCTGAGCATTACGAGTATTTTATCGCTACCTGCATAAAAGCGATTAACGTCGTCGCTGCACCATAAGAACAAATATTATTTATCAGGCTATTCTGCTTGAAATAACCGCATCATAACGACTTTATGACTGTACGCAAACAGAACTTACACCTCGAAAAATCAAGTTAGAATTTTTTGCGACAATTTCATGACTGTTATTCCACCGGCGGTAACAATACTAATAATTAAGCGCCAATCAAGTATTTCCGGGCGGATTGCGTAATCATTCATATGTAATCGCGCAAGGATGCCCGGGGTTGAGCCAGGAAAATCCCTCGACACTGACATTCGAGGCTCAATTAAAGTCATCTTTAATGTCACCTTTCATTCCGTCATAATTGGCAAATTGCAGAGGTGCATCTTGTGGCGTCTACAGTCGTCTCGCCTATTAGAATCTACACGGTAAATCCGTCTCGCCATACGTAATGATCGGCGCGCGAATTGTCTCTATTTAATTCCGCGGTTGCGTAACGTAATGCAAAAAAAAAATATAGCCATCAGGAACGCTTTACGTTCCTAAGAATGTGACTCGCATCTTCCGTCCGAGAAGCAACTTATGCGAATAATTTGTGTGAATCAGAAACTATAATGCTATTGTTGCTTACGCGCAAAATTACGTCAATTAATATTTTCACGAGATGTCACGATTTATCGATGTACAATACGCGGATGTCGTAATTAAAATTGACAATGAAATATTGCAAAAAGTTACTCGTTATACATATCGTTCGAATTCGTAATTAGAGTCTAAGAATCCCTCAAGTTTAAATAAATATAATTGAAAGCTATTTGATAAATTGTCAATGATCTAATTCATAATTTTTCCACAATAGATGTATAAACTATGAATATCTCATTAACCAAGCTAAAATTAAAAATTTCTTTTGAGAACTAAAAATCCTAAAAACGTACTTCATTTTGATTGTAATAAAATTTCTCGAACATGTCTCATACATAATAGTTACAATATAACTAATTGTAAGTATCTAAAAATAGTCCCTTTTAGTAACTTTAATTATCAATTTCTCAAAATTATAAAGTGATGGAACAATTTGAAAATCGAATTCATATTCAGCGTCCAAAAATTACGCAAAAATTAATCTTGCTTTGATGTTTTTTTTAATAGAGGAATTAAAATTATCTATATTTTTTAAAATTATTATATCATTTATATATTATTTACAAATTATTATTATTTATAAATTTGTTGGCTTAATTATCGAGATGCAAATCTAATTTTTGGTAGAGAGAAAATCTAGTCGATAATTCATTTCTCAAAGAAATGAAATGTGAAAACTAAGTCTTATATTTATGTTGCATTTATCGAAGAAATTTCTTCAACAGAATTCTATTTGACAAAGCAGCAGAGCATCTCCCGGAACCGACTTCGAAGCCGGAACGAATGACGCTTTCGGCCACATACCGAGTACACCGCCTTCCCAACGGGTGCCTTCCTTGTAATTCAATTATGACGTTATAATTGCGAGATCCTTATGACTCAGACGTAAGGATAGGTCTCGCACGATTAATCTCACTTTCAAAGCGGCTCTATGCTCGGCTGCCTCTGGCATTAGCGCAAGTCACTGAGAGCGCTGTAGCTCGTCAAGTGTGTACCGCCCGATAGATCGATCCGAACGAAAGAATTCGCATTTATTGATTATACGCGGCTGCGCATAATCCACTATCCAGTACGTGCCCGTGTTCGCTCTCCTTCGAGCAATGAATCACGTTTCCATTTCCAAGAGAAACTCGTTCGCGGAGTCCGAAGATCAACTTGAGAAAATTCACAAATGTAATCCGTTACCACATCCGGAGAAGGAAAAAGAAATTTGTACATTTCTAAAAATACTGTCGCTGCGTTCATAATTATGTTGAAAGGTAATCAACATTTGGCTTTTTCTGTGTATTATTAACGTCATAAGATGTTTCATTTCTGTGCCGCAGAAGGATTTTCCTAGGGAAAGTTAACGGATGATAGCGTGGCTTTCAAAAGGATAATAAAGCAACACCGCAAGCTTATAAGTAAAACATATTAATCATATGCAAATATAAATGATTTTACATGGTAATTCTAGCAAATAAAAGATACAATATGAAGATGACGTTGCGCAAAGAAGCGAGTAAACGTTCATTACACCATCAGCTTCACGCACCCAAAGGGCAATCTCATCAGTTATCAGCTTCGCACGCTTCTTTCGATCGAAAATCCATTCGAAATCTCGAGTTCACAAAAATTTCGCTCAATTACGCACTTCTCTTCTTTACTCATTTCACAGAATAAGAATAACCGATTTCCGAAATTAGAAATCGGCCTGATCGCTTTTCTCTCTTATCAAATCATCTATTTTTCAAAATCTCCGATTTAATTTTCCGAATTTGTAAAATAATTAAAATAACTGTAACATATATAATTATTATTTTTTCATTTCTTTAAAATTCCTTCAGATTCTTAAGGATGTGGAATAAGTAAAGAAAGAGCGTGTACATAATTCAAGAGTAGAGATCTCTCATCACTTACGTTCTTCCGAATATTCTGTGTGGCACGATACAATGATCCACGATTTTCGATAAAAATTAATCTTGCGGTGGAAATCAAAGAGACGGAGCTAACAATCGCGCTACTCGTCACACTTTCGTTGAGAAAGATCGCTTCGCGAGAAAGCGCTACACACAATTTATTTATCTCCCTTAATCGTAAATCTTGATGCGAGGCTGGACGAATCGTCTCTAACTACGAGATCCTGGACAAAATGTGAAAATTGACAGTCGAGGTAATCGCAAGAATGGACGTTTCCTAGGATGAGAGAACAAATCGTCAGCTCGATCTCCTTGATTAATCCTCGATCATATTCCGCGACAAAAAAGCACGCGGAAATTATAAATTCCCGAAAGATATCAACAGCGTCACGACACTCGAATTATTGCTAACGAAGCTAAAACCGCAAAACTTCTTCGCGGATCAATGTGTGTATGTTGTGTGGCTGTGTGTTTATGTATATGTCGAGTGAATGAATGGGTGGGTAGGATGGATGGATGGATGGATGGATGGATGGATGGATGGATGAGTGGGTGTATGTGTGATAAAAGATACAAAAGGATTGTCCGAGTGTGCCGAATTTCGCGAGGATCGAGAATGAGCGAAATCTCAGCTGCACTGATCGGCGAACGGTAGTTTGATACCTAACGGTGTTTGATACTATATTAGTGGTAATTACGATAATAATTTGTCCTTCATCAGCGTATGAATACATGGCGTGCGCAATAATAAAAGTTCGCATTCTCTGTAATCGCATGTGTCCGTCTACGTGTACACGCTCGATCACAATATACTTATGTCTCTGTACATTCATGTATGTATAGGTGTGTATGTATATATGTCTGTATATGTATATTATGTACGTATATATGTGTATATGTGTACGTACGCGCATATAGATACATAGATACCTGGATCGATTGTGATGATACATACTGTATCGACATACATTGTACATTTTATATCCGTATACGCGTACTATTAATGTGATACACTCTCTCTCTCTCTCTCTCTCTCTCTCTCTCTCTCTCTCTCTCTCTCTCTCTCTCTCTCTCTCTCCCTTTCTCTCGCTCTCTCGCTTGCATGCGCGCGCGCGCGCGCGCTTATGGCAATATATAATAGTAGTATATATTTTTACATGCAAAAACAAAAGTTTTTATCACAGTGGGACAGCATACATTCGTTAATAATGTAATATTATGTCGACAACTTTTGCTTTTACGCCCACGTCTCCGCGCTCCCTTATACAACTTTCGCACTCGGTATGATCCTCCTTCGCACCGGCATTCGCATCATTGATTAATGATCGATTATCATCGCCTTGCAGCAAACGCCTGTTTCCCATTTCGTACGTTTACCGATCGATCGGTCTCGCGAGATCATCCGACCGGATGATCATGAGGAGACGGCGAATATCGATGAGAGCGATTTTATATAATCAATTAATTACGTTATATTAATTATGAATCGCTAATTGTATAATGAGGGCGTATGATTAATTAATTATATCAAATCGTTCGATTAGCGCTCATTTTGCGGTTACAATCGTGTTAGATCTACAATGATTACATCGATTTATAGTGACTTCGCATCGGTTAACTCAATTTCTACGTTGCTCTGTGTATTTTACTTTTTTTTTTTTAAATTTTTATCTTTATATCAATCTTCTCTGAAGAAATGCTCTCGTCTCGACACTCGGCGAGCGCGAGAGAATTTTATTTTACCGTATAATCGTGCCGTTACATGCAAATACGCACGATTCATACACAATTTGATTATCATCGTATTTCTTTTTCTGTCTCTCTTGCTGCAAGGCTATCTCTCACTCCCTCCCACTCACACGCACTACAACAGCTTATTAGATTCATCAACTCTTATCACTGTTTATCGTCAGAATCAATTATGTCAGCTTATCGTGAAGTTTCGCGCCTATCCTGGCTGCCTCCTTTCTTCTCCTCATCGGCAATCCTTCATATTCGTTTGCTTGTACAAAAGCTAAGGCAAATATTTCCATTCACTCTCTTTTCACTTTTTTTTCTTTTCTATAACTCTCTCGTTTTATCGCTACCGCTGTTACTTCTCGGAGATCACAATGCAACACACGAAAGCGTGTTAGTTGACGAAACGATCCATCACAACGTGGTCTCACACGCTCGTTTTTTTTTTTAGGGCCAGCCCTTCCTTCATTAAATCGCGATTCTCTCACGATCGCGTCCTTTCATTTACTCGAGCATATATCCGAGCACGTATCAAAAGACCAGGCTCACGCACATATTAATCGTCGCTTCGACGATAATGGTCGATAATTCCCTCAAATCGAACGCAATGCCGATTAATTTCCTTAAATTAACGCGACGCAGAACGATTCGATATTACGCAAAGTTGACTCGACAAATCGCACAGTCGACGTTGCACATAATAGTGCAATAATAGTTAAGTTACGATCAGGTAAAAAACGCTTGTTCTAGCGTTTGTTATCAAAGAGGGCATCTCGCGATCCTCCGAAATATAATTAATTGTCGTTAAAAGTTTCATCAGCTTGAAATTTTTATTCGCCAAGGCGATTTCCTCCTGCACCTAACTATTATTGCATCATGTCATCACGGGATGGCTCGACACGTGGCTCGATTGCTACCTCGACGTAGCATTCTTCATGGACCGGTCCTGCCGAGAACATTCACTGAAGTACCACTCTCACTCTTGTCTTCTTTTCTTTTTTCGTTCTTTGTACAAAAGAGCAATCGGCTCGGATATCAGAAAGACGCCGCCTCCGCGTCCAGCTTCACAAGAAAAAAAAATAATGAAAAGAAAATATTTGAACCACTCCTGTTTCGCGATCGAAATACATATTTCATGTGACGCGAGTGCTTCTTCCTCGATTTATCCATTTTCTTCACAGAAGTTTATTAGTGCAAATTGCGATCGAAATTTCTACAGTTTCGATGAATTCAGATTTTGACATTTCAGTATAATGATTTAGTATGAATTCCGAATAGCAAATCTTTTCTTATTTATACAAAATATAACATTAAGAGAATGAATTTTAGAATGGATTAACTAAAATTAATTTCTCAATTAAATTTTCTTCTTTTTTTATAACAACTATTACAAAAAAGATGAGGCCATGAGGGCAAGAAGATAAAACTTATCGAAATTTTATCGATTTCAATAGTAACTTAACGCTTATGATTATGAGCCGCCAATCGCCTTTCACGATCATAGATAGGCACGCACACGCGACTCTTGATATAAAATAACGGCAAGATTCTTTCAAGACGCTTCGACGTCATTTTCATTCTCAAAATATTCGGCATCCCGAAAATCACTAAAAATTTATTTAAAACATGTCTGTTGTTCGAAGAAATTATTTTAATATATAGTATCGATTAAAAATCTGAATTATTATTATTATTATTATTCATGATTCAAATTAGATACTAAAATAAGGTAAATATTTATTTATCTTATAAAAAAACTTTCAATATTAAGTTTCAGTAACACATTCCCTATTTAAGTAACAAAACATGGAAAAATTGTCTGAAAAATTCTTTTGCAAAATTTTTATTTCAAAAACTTACTGTTTGTTTCTTATTTTTTTGCGTTTTTAATGCAACTTCAGATTTTTTATCGAAACTATTCTAAAATAGACTTTATAATGAATTAGCAGTGATAGATTAAAATAGATAATAGATACATAAAGCAGTGATAGATGTCAAAAAACTTCGTTGTAAATTAATATTGTGCAGGAAATGAATGGCAAGGGCAAGATTTCTTCGCATATATAAAAATCATACATAAATGATAAAGCAATATCGCGTGAAAAAGAAATGTGACGAAGAAACAAGAGTTTCATAAAAAAATGTTCCGCGAAATTTTTGTTAGGCGAGCTAAAAAGAAAGACTCTCAATCTCGGTGGGAAGAAAAATAGTATACATCAATAATAATAAGTTTTAGATAAAATGAATTTCGGCATACATGCCACAGAAAGAACTATGAATATTTCACGAAATTTGATGAAAAAAATATTACGTATTTCTCTACCCTAAATATATATCTATAAGGCAAAACATGCAATTCGCGCAAATTTAAGAAAAATACATCAAGCTCGATCGTACGCAATTTAGGATAAAAATTATTACGTGCACAATCGACATCTATCAAAAATATTAAAAAACCAATTTGCAGTCTCGAGACAGTCATATTAAGAGTCGTGTCGATTTTTCGATCTTACACTTACTCTCAGTGACTCGGCTTGACTCGACTCGACACATTCAATCGACATTTCGAATCCCGTGGGATTCATCAAGATCGCGGGATCGCACGGGTGTGTGCCTGTTCGACGCGCTCTGAGAGCTTCGTCGAAGCGACTCGCGATCGACGAGACTCGCAGAGACACGCGATTAATACAACACGACGTTCCATCATGTTTATATAATGTATGTATGTGTATACATAATATATATGTATGTATATATATGTACGCATGTATATATTATAAATAATCAATTAAAGGTTTGCTTTGAAAGTAAGTAAAAATATATATAGATATATACTCGAATATATATATATTTTTTTCGTTTTCCTCTCTTTTCTCTCTTCTCTCATATCTGCACCATATATATTTCTCGACGCACAACATATCGCATCTATATAATATTTATATATATATGTATATATATATATATTTATTTATATAGCTTCGTTTATTTATCTCGCATGTGAATCTATTCCGTGTATGTGTGAATTCGTGTATGATGTATGTATTTATGTGTGTATGTATGTATGTATATATGTATGTATGCTGAGCGCGCGCGCGCACCTGTATAAATATAATCCTTTCCCACTGGGAAAGCAACGAGTGCGACTCATGATAGATTTCGAGATAAATACAATTGAATAATACATTTTCTTTTTCATTAATTTGCATTTTTTCTCGCATAGCGGAATTTGCTTTACACTCACTAAATATTATTATAAATTAAGAAAAGAATAACAAAACACACAGATATTAAACAGAGATATTCAAATTCAAATTAAAGTTCTTAACGCAACAAAAAGATAAAAAATTATCTTATCATTAGTAATGAACATTCTTCATAATTCTAATTCTAATCATATTTGATAATTATATAAGACTTTCTGATTTGTAAAACACTTATTTCCGTAAAGACATTGAGTACATTCGCGTGCGGATATAAAATACCAAATTTTACGTAGTTTTTGCCTGCGTAAAATTGAGAAAATCGAAGGATTTTTGTCTTTGAATTCATTTTTCATAAAAAAATGTAAAACTATACACAACATATATTACATCTTGTTGTTATTTAACAATCGTAGTTAATTATAATTTATTATTAACCTAATATAACAAATGTAATATTGATTGTCTCATCAAGAGATTCTATCGCGAGTCGTACTCATCGGTCATAATATTTGTATAACTGTCTTTAACACTATAAAAGAGTCGTCCGACGTCATTGATTCGTTTCCTCCGTACTTTCTCTTACGCCGAAAGATTAACTCCCACGAGAAAAATCACGAAGAATTGCCTCGTTCTAATAGAATTCGATAGGTTTTGTCTCACTGCTGTCTATCATGCGAAAGGCTCGATGGGTGGGTGACGCAAAGTATTTGCTTCACGGCAAAAATTAATTGTCGACAATCACGAACATTCAAACCCCAACAAATTTAATATGATCGTGAATCCGTTTTCTCGAAATACACCAGGTAAACGTCGTCGTCATTCTGCTCTTCGGAGAGCTTAAAATACGGTATAAAATAATAAAAAGCGAACAAGGCTTCGAAAAGGAGAATGGCACGACAAGAAACGCGAGGACATCCAAAAGACCGGAGGAGGACGAAGCGAACGACGACGGACGTACAAATTGGACAATCACGTGGTAGCGAGCCAGGCCACATGCCTCTCCCGCTCCTCTCCATCACCTCTTCCTTCGTCTGTATAAAAAATCTTAAACTACCTAAATCTACGTAATCCGAAACGTTCGAAATGAGCAAACGAGAGCCTTTTGTTCACCGACTACGTTTCTCTCTCGCGCGACATTTTTTTCTCGCCGCTCTGTGCTTTTCTTCAGAATGAAAAAAGAGACGATCTCGCCGATCTTCCTCGTTCGTTCGCCTATCGCGCGATAGGAGATTACATAGCCGCGGAAGAAATAAAAGCAGAGATGAGAAACATCACGTTCACATTCTTACACATACACCTCACATAATCTAAAATTGGTGCAAATCACATTTCGACACAGAATACTTTGCATTCATATTCTTTTTTAACAATGCACCTAGTGCCGAACATGGTTGTTCGATTTTCGACGTGAATAATGAATAATCGAACGACCGCATTTAGTATTAAACGCATGATAAAAATTGATCTCTTATTCGCACATGTTCAATAAAATATTTTGACAAGATTTTTCCAAACTCGACTACCGCCACTTTTAATTTTCTATAAACGATTCCTACTTACAGATATAGTGAATAGATTGAAAGATGAATCATTAGCTTGATTCTTACTGATTTCAATACTTGTCCGATTTACTTGTTCAGATCGAATCTATCGATTTGTGTTTTATTTACGACGGCGTGAGAGAAACTTGAGGAACCACCGGTTTCATTGAACGTGAAGCGTTCCCGATACACTCTCGCCATTTACCGACCGCTCTGTAAATGTGAGATTTCTCAGGCACGCCTCCGTGCGTTTTCTAATTTCATTTCAGTGGTTCAGGTCAGGACGCAACAAAGAAACGATTGCGAAAGAGGAAGAAAATATAAGAGAATAACAATAAGATAAATATTCTATTAATATATAAAAGAACGACAAAGAATATAAATAGACGCGTCCTCTGATTAGTATTGTTTCAGATTAATGATTAGACTAATTCGATTGTGATTTTTCTTTTGTACTTGTTTTTTATATCAATGACAATTTTACTTCTTCATTTAACATTTTCAATTCTTGTTGCATCCTGATCTTTCCTCTCATCGCTACTATCTATAAGACTGTTCAGAACTAAAATCGATAGCGAGAAAGATCGACTCGACGCGTTGGTTGTGTATTGAAGTTTTGGCGGAAAAGAAAGTTCACGGAAGAAGTATAGAAAAAGAAGAAATGAAAGATAAGGATGAGAGATTAGGGACAAAAGCGATCGAAAATGACAAACGCGATAACTTTTCTCCCTTTGCTTATAGACAATCCGAAAAAAATCACAGATAATATATATCTTTTCTCACAAATCTGCTTGGCATAACGTCTGAAATGTAATGTGTATAAAAAAAGCTCTCTCTCTCTCTCTCTTTCTCACAGAGGAAATTTCATCACGATCCTGCGGAACGCGATCAAGAAAGGATGACGGAGATATCCGGTCCATCTTCGCGATTAAACTCGAAAATTTAGCCACGAGAAGCGAGCGGGTCCACTTTTTAATAACTTGAGGAAAACTTGAAATACAGTCAGACATGTTACAAGTTGATATTTGATAATGTTCCAAGAAACAGTTTAAATTTCTCGGAAAAAGTGGATCCACTGGATTTTCGTGGGCAGTTTTTCGGTTACTATAAAATGGTATAAAGACGCCTTGCGGTTTTACATGAATTTCGTTCGACTACATTCTAATATCACTATTATAATTCAGCAATATCGCAAAAAAAATTGAAGACGCTTTATTTTGCGAATCGCAGCACGCGTCTTTCATTGAAGTCGCGAACGGCGTTTTGCAAGCGATCAGAAATTTCGAGCAACGAGGAAGTGATCACCTTTCGACTTCTGAACGACCACGTTTAACCCTTAAAAGCCTAAGATGATAGTATTACAATACAATATGGTCGCGATAAAATTATGCAAAGCTTGATTCGTATAACTGACCTTAACATCAATTCCTATTAATTGATATTGATACAAATTGATATTAATTTAGTTTCCAAATTTAAATATAAGCTTTATAGCAAGAAACAAAATACGTTACATTACAAAAAAAAAACATTAAATAATGAGTAATAGCACGTGATCCAGATTAACTTATTACATGAAAAATTATGTCGAGTGTCATTTATGGGCACTTCGTAAGATATATTAACGTAGTAAGCTTTGCTTGTAACATAAACATTCAATCAATGACTATGATTTATTCAGCTACAATCATCATAGCAATTCAAAAGATATTTTCATAAATTATTTTTATAGCATTTTAACTGTCTTTTTTAAAAATAGC
This sequence comes from Acromyrmex echinatior, assembly GCF_000204515.1. The sequence continues at coordinate 202,567 of NW_011627493.1, read as the reverse complement.
ACGATTTAAACTACATAGGTACATCCAATGTAACTAAATAATAACGAATTACTAACTAAAAGTTAGTTTCAAATGACCGCTCGATACGAGCTAATCAGAGAATCCGGGGATTCAGGCTATTAAGGATTAGACGTTAGACGATTATAAGAGACTACCCTGATTACCTGAACAATGGAATCTATGCGAACGAAGCGGACCTCTCTATCCCGGTCGCTGATCCGACGGCATATTTTTATAATGCCGATATTTCCGAGCGGATCAATTCTGCGCAATTATAAGCGTCAAGATAAAAAACGCTTTCTGTTTTGAAAAACAAAATTTCGGTAGCGGCAGAAACGTATCGTCACCATCCTGCCGTAATGTCGACGCAGATCTTTGACTCTCCGCGTCGTGGCAACCCTGAGGGAGACCTGAGGGAGAGCTGGTGACATCCGTCGTTGGTAATGTTGGTCCTGTTAGTCGAGAGGTTCCCAAACATTCTGAATCTAACAATTCTTCGAATCTGATATTTTCTTTCTATCTCATCCTCATAATAATGTTGACGAAAGCGTAGATACGAAATGTCCAATCATTATTAATCATATATATAGAAAATATAAGTCAATTTTCAAATCATTTCCCACGCTTACTCATTCTTGTTACATTTACGAAACAAAAAGATTCAGATAATTCAGAAGAAAATTTAAGAACTACGTTTTCGAAATTCATCACCTTTACATACCGATCAAAAAATAGTTAAACATTTATTTTAATATTTATAACAATCGATAATATAAAAAATTAGTTTAATTTTTTTAAAATTATTTTTCAAGATTTTACTTCATCTGTTTCTTGCTTCTATATTCTTCTGGATATAAATCGCATTTTATCAGGATGCACGACGCGCCGTTTGGGAACTTCTGCTTCGAAGCGATCATTATCGTATCGCGATAACGCATATATATCTAATTCTATCGCTAGTATCTCTTACGATTATTACGGCTATTATACACTTCGTCAAAGTGCTCCGTATTTTCGGAGATCTTACGACCTACCTACCATTCGATGATGATTAAGCAACCGATATTACATTGCGTGCTTTCACGATATTTCGCGTGAGACTATTTCCTCTCACTGTGAAACATACGCATAATTATTGTACGCGATTTTAGGAAACGTTCCGAACGAAGGAGCGTTTTATCTCGCAACGAAACGTGTGTTCGAATTCGTCAAGGAAGGCTCACGTGATACAGTCGATCTGCCGATCGCGTCGGCGAATGATGCTTGTAGCAGCAGAACTCACGTGTGGGTGTGCGCGCGTGCGTGAACGTACTCAGACTCGAGCGGATCCGGATCGCGACGCTCGACAGGCCAATATTATGTATGCGGCATGACGAGCTGATTCTCATGGGGCGGTCGCGCGAACGATGATTGATTCTGAATATGGATCTGCAACTGCTTCTGCTGGGCCTGTAGTTGCGCTAGCGCTGCGGGTGGCGCAAACGCGGGATAGGCCAGAGTGGTCGTCAGGCACTCGTTATGTTCCTCCAAAGAATTCTGAGCATAGTGCAGCACTAGGTGTTTCAGGGTCTCGTGAATGTTGTATGGCTCGGCAAAACCATAACCGCGCTCGGTAGCGTATATTATGCAATGCTGTACCGTATCGTTGCACCTGTAACATCACGATTCTCGAATAACATATGGCACAAACCGCCATTCCGGTTATGTAATGAAATACGATCGTTAAAACTGGATTATTCAAATTCTTGAGGGAAGCCTTAAGAGGATTAACTTTCGTTTTAAATGTTCACACCATTAGGTTACTCCTACTATTAGCTACTATTATAATTCGCGCATTATCTATAATTATATACTTTCATTTATTCTTGATTTAAATTCACACATTATACTTGTGTAAAAATATAGGTGATACTTACACTATAGAAAGTGCGTACTGGCCAGTTCTCGATCGACGAACAAGAAAGGTACCATCGGGCCGGCCCTTTAGAATAAGATCAGCATCAGAACGAGAACCTTTCAAAAACAGCCACGTTTTCTCATCGGAATGAACTGCAAAGTCCACCTCCTCTTTGTTCTGCTTTATCTCATTCTTCTTTAACCATCTGCAATGTTCGAATGAATTGGATCAGTTTTTCAATGTAAAAATAAAAGGAAATTTTTGACAACAGAATAAAAGAATACGTACTGAGAATGGCGATCTTTTTGCCGCACAAGTACGCCAATCTCTGACTTCAGCTTGTACATTTCTCTCTCAAGGGTTCTATAGTAGGCGATCTGTTGTTTCAGACTCTCATCCAATTGTTCTTTACTATCTTCTAAGGCCTTCAGTCTTCGCTTCAACAATTCTGAATTGTCTGTTAAACTGTTATTAAAAAAATAACAAATATAATAACAAGATTAATTGATTATAATTAATAATCCCTACTTTATATTATTTGCAATATAAGATCTCGGAAATATTATCATCAATGCAATCATAATGGAACACTATAGAAAATTTCACTTCTAAAATTTCATAAAAATTTGGAAATGTAAATATCTTTAGAGAGCATTAACAACAAAGTACTTACGTAGAAATCTCATGAGGTTGGGCTTCTATCTTGCACCTTTCTTGCAACTTTATCTGTTCCTCAAACATCTTGATGGCCTCTGTGAAAGCTTCCAATGCATTACGTTTCAACTGAACTTCGTAGGCCGTTTTGCTGTACAAATCCGAACAATGTTGATACTGCCGGATTGTATCATTTATATCTTTATCTAACTCAAAATATTTCTGTCTGACTTTTGCCATGTCGGTCGTATTTGCGATCTCGTCATCCTATTTTTCAGACAAACACAAGATAGAAAGTTCAAGGATGAACATAATACAATTATTTCATGAACCAGAAAGTTATAGAAAGGTACCTGTTGAAATCGCGACACCGGGTAAAGCAACTTAATATCCAGCACCGAATTATACTGTGCGAGCGAGCAGTTCCTATAGTAGTCAACCAGCTCGATGACCGAATGGAAGTTATAGGGATCCGAAAATCCATATTTTCCATTTCGGTGACTGATCTTGATGAGCTTGTTGGTCCCGCCTTTACGCAGCGTTAGAGTGTACTCGCCACCCTTGGAAGACGCATTGCGTACCAGAAAGGTGCCATCCGGTGAATCGATCATCATCTCGTTTACATCGTCCCTCGTGATTTCACCCCAATACCATTCAGCTTCCTGTAGCGTGCGCGGCCTAGAATTTTTTCGGCGATATTTACAATTAGTCATTTGTACCATATGATTACAAATAATTATCATAAATCTTAGAAATTAACTATAAAAGAAAAAAAGAATTAAAACTAAGTATAGGATTAAAGTTAAATTGATAGAAAGATTAAAGTTCAAGTTTAATGTGGAATTAGAACTAGAAACTTCTAACTTAAATTAAGATTTGGATTGAAATCAGAATCGAATTTGAAGATCACCTATGCTGCTGTTGATCTTTGCCAGTATCCGTACCAGGTGCCGTTTTGTCTACAGTTTCGTCCTCAAGAACCGGGAACGGATCCAAAATCGGAAACTGTGGTCTCGAAACTTTACGTGGCGGCAATTGCGGGGGACTGGCAAACTCCGGTAGCCTCTCGCTCCAATCGCCGTGTAATAGTAGCAATTCCATTATGCGTATGTGTGCCTCCGTGTTGTGAACAACTTGGCTGTAAAATTGCGCAGTGCAAAGTGCTAAATTCTTCGTAATCAAAGACATATTACGAGTGTTCTATCAGACAAGTAATCTTATCTATTAGTAGTAATATAGTCGTAAAACCAGTTAATTTTTTTATCGCAAATATGACAGTATTATATCGTTATGTAATTATATCCTGAAATCTACAAGGTGCTTTTTGCGAGAGAAAATTAAATAACCCAATGTTAGCAAACTAGAAAGTCACATTCTTTTAATTTAATTAGCCCACTAGTTGACGAGATGAAAAGCAATCTATTACTAGCGTCCTCGAAAATACCGTTTTTTTTTTACAGCCACTAGTACGTCGCCAGTAAAAAAGGGATCGTGTGAACCACGCTCTACTCTCAACTCTTCCCCTATGACTAAAAGAATCCACGTGGCACTCACATGATTCGCTCCCAGGGCGGCCTGAGAAATATATGGCAGAGAACTTGTACAAGGATGGTCGGTGGTTCCGTGTAGCCCCTTCCGTGCTGCAACTGGCAGATGCGACAGAAATGTGCCATCAAATGGCACAATGTGCTACGATGATGCTCCGGTAGCTCCGCTACTAATTGATTGAGACGCGTCGCGCACTGCTCGTCGCTTCTCATATCTGTGAGATAAAAATAAATTCGTACAACTTTCGGAATCAAACGACGAATTATAATCATTGATAAAACATTTGATAATTTAAACCGGTTTAAAAAAAAAGTATTTGATTAAGAAATATATACTTACTCGACGCATCCAGAAACCTGTCATACCATTGCACCGGGATTACTGGGTCTGGCAATTCACGTAAAAACTTTTTCAAGACACTGGCGATACATTGGGGAGTGTACGGACTTAAATCCGCATTACAGACATCTGAAAAGATTATGTAATGTTGCTCTATGTTCAGTTCATCACAAAAAAATAAATACTAATCATATCGATAATTGCTTAAAAGACATAATAATTGTATCGATTATTAATTAATTAATTACATTGATATGATTATATCGCGTTTACTTCAACTGATACAACTCAAAAAATGTAATCTTTTTAGTTATTATTATGAATGAGTTAAACAAACATTACTCTATTAATTATTATCAAACGTAAACTAATTCAAGTTCATAAAAAAATATCAAATCAACATAACTAAAAAAAAGATGAGTTTTAAAAATATTAACAAAATCATTACAATAAAAAAATAATTTGAAAAGATTTTTTAACGATTGTAAAACGAAAATAACAAAAAAGAAATTTGATCATATTAAGTATATATTCTCTTTGCCAATACTATTTGATTAGTCAATAATACATTAATAATCAACTGTGAAATTTCGAAAAGAACATCTCTAATTAGAAGCTTCATTCATCCCAAATATTATCTACAATCTACTTAAATTACTATCTATTTATGCATTCCAACTTTTTTCCTTCTATTAAATTTTACAGTTTAATCTTTTTAAAAGAATTGTGAAAAAAATATATTTAAATGAATTAAAATGATAATCATAAGCAAATATATATTTAGTCGATAAACTCTCAGTTCGTTGAACGCAATTTCCCGATATTAGGCAGACAACTGACATGTTGCAGCAGTTAAATCTGCACAATATAATACGATATAATGCAGACAGCAGCAGTCTCTGTCTTTCTCATGAAATGTAGAAGTTTTCTTAACATTATTCCGAAAACAACTAATTCATACGCCGTGCAACGTCGCGAGAAACAAAATTAAAAGAAATTTCGAGGCTATATATGTATAAATGTTAGCTTATCGCTAAATGCAGCCGGATCTTTGTCTTTCAAAGCGCGAAAGGAGCTCGCTCATTCGTTGTCCCTGAAATCTCGATCTGTCGCGCAAAATATAAGCGTGCTTTTCTGGCGCCCTCCCTCAGAATGGAGGGGGTCCTCCACAATGCAGCATGCATCTGGTGGCGCGCCTCGACATTTTTGCAACCCGCGAGCCGAACATCGTGGCACGACTACCGGCTATTTATAGCACGCATGATCGCGCGATCCGACCTGCCGGCCGGCCACGGCGCGCCCGTCTTACCTTCGTTCAGCTTCTGTCGCAGTTCGGGGATCTGCTCATTAGGGAACGCCAGCTCCTCGAGGGCGCGGGTACATCGCTCCACCAGAATCGGCGCCGCACGGCTGGCGGTGTCGAATTGCGAGCACAGCGCGAGGCCGAACACTGCAAATTGCGACAAACATTCGTGGCGATTCCGTGAATTCTTTGCTACGCGTCCGGTACGAACTACGCCGGAGAGAATTTTGAAACGCGAGACGTACCTTAGGCACGCTGCGCCGAGCCTGAGATGCGTCTCGCGTTTCAAAATTCTCTGCTGTGCCATGCCTGAGGTACTCGCCTCTTTCCAAACGAGAAATTTATAAAAGCTAAAAAACCTTCGTCCCTCTAACGCAACATTGTGATCAATTACGGCTAAATAAACATTCCTTCATATAATATCGTACTTCATTTATTCTTTCTCTTTTTAGCTCGTTTTAGAATCGAGACACGTCGTGCGAGACGCGATCGATCGATGGATGAAGCAAGTGCAGCGCTTCTCTTTATCCATGAGGCCGCGAAATTCAGCGAGGACAAAGCGACGAAATTACGTAACGCCGCGATCGTGGAATACTATCGGAGCAGAAGAATTCCTGACGATACCCCGCAGATTTTCGCGCTCAAGCGGACAAGCCGCTCCTCGTTGTTTTATCGCCTACGGCCGCCCGCGCCTCCTTTCTTCAATCGTCTCTCCGTTCCTTCCTCTCTTTCCTCTCTTTTTTTTTACCCCTCTTCGTTTTATTACGGCTGACGAACCTTTGACTTTATTTTCGCGCGAGGATATACGGCGCGATCATATTTTCAGACACGATCCCGTTTTCTCTCTCGCTTTCTCTGTCTCTCGCGAATACCCGCGCGTACACACGCCACTTGTACAATCAAAGACGTGTGCATTATGACGAGAGAGAGAGAGAGAGAGAGAAAACGAGCGGAGAGAACATTGTGTAGGAGGGGCAAGAGGAGGAGGAGGAAAGAAATTTATTTTTACGACCGCGACGGCGACGTCTTGTTTCTTCATGACCGTATCTTCTTCTTGTTCTTTTGGAGGACGAGTGACCGAAAAGGAGAGAGAGAGAGAGAGAGAGAGAGAGAGAGAAGGGAGGGAGGACAAAAAGTCAGAATTAAAACACGATCTATACGAGAACGTAGGCACGCACGTGAATTTTATGCGCGGATGTAAGGCGGAGGCCACAGCCGGGCTATTCGATATTCATCACGAATTCTGAATGTTGCTCATCGATGCATGTAACGAGAAATCTCGCTGAATCGTGCCATTGTATTCCGATAAATCAATGGCACGAGTAAATACGTAAGATACGCGAAGCATTCGGATTTCGGACGCAATTTGCAGCTTCCTCGAAAGACTCGGCTTTAACCCTTCGTTGCTTACACGGGATGTTCAGGATAGCCTGTATAAATTTGCTAAATATATAAATGTTACTTATACACTTCATTACTCTCTAAAGTTTTTGGATTGAAATCTCATTTTGTAAAGTGGAAATTGCGCCAGTCTTGAAAAAGAGTGGCTCAATTTTCAATCTATAAGAATAAGATTTCACTCTTCGGAATGACAATTCAGTCTAAAAGTTTTAGAGAGTACATTTATGTAAATTGTTTCACAAAAATTAAAAAAGATTTATTACATTTATTTTTATCTAAAGAATGTACAGAATATTATATCAATTTTTATTTAAGTATAAATTGTAAAGAAAATAATGAAAATTGAAATATAACGGAAATATTAGAAATATCCTATGCGAGTAATTATGTTACAAAAAAAACCACGCAAGGCTGATTTAGTGCTTGAATTTTGTTGAGATTTCAGCAATTTAGGATTTTGACAAATTGACAAATCGGAAAAACCCGGAAGAAGATTATAAAAATTACGTGTTATGATTTCTCTGCAGCGTACAATTAACGCAAGAAGTAGGTAGGTAACCAGAAGTGCGCTACAAAAATATACCACAAGCACTGAGAAAAAAGTTTTTAGTACTCGTGAACAATATTAATTGCATAGAAAAATAACAATTATTAGCAACTTCATTTTTATAGTTATTACTCCATAATATTAGCATAATAATATTTATGGTTTTATGTAAACAGAACACATAGTTGTCTTTGAAACTAATTATAATTTTATAACCAACCGTACGTTCTTTTTTTATATAGAATTACATAAATATCACATAGTTCTATACAAAAACTGTATAATTATTATTATTGACATTATAACAGTAATGACTGATAAAAATTAAGTTATCGTAATATTTTACCATACAATTACAGTCACAAATGTCAGAAATATTTCTCTCATCGAGTAGATGCAATTAGAGACTCAAGCCGATCGCCGCGTCATTTTCAATCAACTTTCCAGACGCGGAGGCAGGTGCAATTTGTGCGGGATCGTCAATGTCGAAGTCGCAACCGCGAGTGCCGCGCGGCCTCCGCACGTGACTCGAATTTTTATTCGGCAGAGAAGCGTAATTGTCCATCGTTGCACCTCCACGCGCGCGTGGCTCGACCGGGTCGTGCTGACGACTCGCCCGCGCGTATATAAGCGATTAAACGCCACCAATTACTACAAATCAACCGGAGCCGACGCGACAATCGCGCGCGCGCGAAAAAGGTGCGGCGCATCGCGAGTGATTTTTTTTTTCTTCAACGCGGGATTAGATTTCCCACGATCCCTCGGCAGTAGTGTTACTCCTTTAAAAATACATAATCTTCTGGTCGTTAATTAAAATTTTTTTATATCTATAAAATTATATTAACAAGATTGTCAATAAAAATTATTTTTCTCGACGTTTCATTTTATTAAATACCTACATTTTTTAACGCACAAAAAATTATATCCTTTCTTTTCACCTCTGGATCTTTTTTTCAAAAAGTATGATGTATTCTTTTCTTGTGATTCAGATATGGTAACTTACTAAAAAAAAAAAACCATAGTTTTTCCGAAGTCATTAAAACGAGAATTTATTAGATTCGATCTCTCCTCTCACAACAGATTTCCGGATGAAGTGGATAACGAAATCAAAGCGCAATTAACGTCCTGCGTACTCGTGGAGCGCCCCCGAAACTCTCATTCTCTTTCCGATAGTTGTCCACTGTCGCGGAAATGCACCCAGTCTATTAATATCATCAAATTATATCAATTCTCTTATCGTTATTCGTCGCAGCCACGAATTGGCGTCGCGGACAAACGACGTTATCAGCGGGACGATAATTCCGAGCGATCGATGCACCGTCGCGCAGTGTGTACTCTGAAGGCTGGCGCCGTACTCGCGGTTTTGCTATGCACAAATATTCGATTCCGTCATTCGCGCCGCGGCGTGTGCAGCGTTAATTAAATGCATCGCTGGAGGCGCACGTTGACGGCACGAGCGTTGAGCCTTGCTTACGTTGTCTTTGCTGATTATCGTCGTCTGGGAATATTCGCGCCGTTTAACCATCTCTCGCCGTCAAAGGCACACATCGCACCTCTAACTAGCGACCGGGCGTAACTTAAGAAAATTTCCGGTCTTCTATGAGCTCGGTTTATCGGTACAAGAATGAAGAACTAATAGTAATTGTTGGTAAAAAAAACTACTCGGTAGATAAGACAAGGTGTCTTGACAGTTGTAACTCGAATGAAATGTCATTTATAAATGTAAAATATTTAAAAAAATACAATGCTTTCTCTAAATTTCTTCTAATTTTTCCCCAGAAATATATTTTATACAAAATGTATTTAAATGTGTATATAAAATAATAATATATATTCGCTTGTTTGGTAAAAAAGTACAACTTGATAAAAAAAATCAAACACAACTCAAAAAGTGTAAAAATAGTATTTTTGAGATAGTGGACAAATCAACACACAATGGAAATCAACACACTGTGAAGACATATTTTCTGTTAGAGAAACGATACATTTGTAATTTTCGTCGCAATTTATCATCTAAAAAACAAAAAAAATCTTCTACTTAAGTTCGTAATAATTGTTTATAGAAAAGAAATATTTTTAAAATTTTTAGACACTGGAAGAAGGAATGTTATCGGCGCTAAAATAATTATAGAAAAACGTCGCATTTAGTGTTATGCCATTTTTTTAAACGTTCAAAAATTCAGAATTAAAAAAATTTTTCCTAAGAAAAATTACTAATTTCGAAAAGTGTTATTTTTCTATCAAAGAAGCGATATATATATATATAAAATATATTTTATACTTTTTTTAATAATACATATATATCACAAAGTATAAAAAAATCTTACAAAAGAGATAAAATCTCTCTTAACATCGATTTCTCCCTGTTTCATTACTCTGGGAACGAATATACTTTAATGTTTTGTATACGGAAATGCGAATGTCGACAGAGTTGCGGAAGTACAATCGCAAAGATCGAATCGGAATAAATTTAATCCGCTGAAAGACTGCCGTATTCTTGCAACGTCACATCATGGATATTAGTTTTTGCGAAGTCTAGAACGCATTGCAAAGCGAGACCTGCAAAACTCATTTTGAAACTCATATTCTCGGTTAAGGATCATTAAATGCCAACAAGTGAGGCGACTCCTACGCGACCACGACGCGGAGGGATTTCAATGGAAGAAAGCCGTCAGCCATGAAATGCAAGCCTCTGTAAAATGATCCAGGTTATCATAACGAGGTGCGAGCGGCCAGGCGCCAGGACGGGCGTCCTTGCCGTCAACTTCGTAACTCGAATACGATATTGCCACGCAGCTGGTTACGATGCTAGCAATCGTGTTTCTGACGCAATGTCTCTCCCGCCTTTGAAGAGACAACTAAATTTTTCAGCGTCTTTCCGTGTTCTATACATTAGAGACATGATGAAGGATTAATGGGCGGTGCCACGTTGTAAAATTTGCAACGGCGACTGCGGCAATCCGAGCGACGTGACTTACCTGAAGTAAACCTGCTGATACGATTGTCCGAGTCGACCGATATGCAATTGGAAGGTAAACCCGTCGCTGAACACGTCCTGTGAGAGACCAGCCCGCAATCTGCGCAACGTAGAAAATTCGCGAGATCAACAACGCGAAAAACGCACATAGTTTCCTTTTTTTTTTCCAGTTCACTTGTACTGGTTTCAGAATTTTATTTCAGAGCGATTGTCATGCAAGAATAAACACGAATGTTAGATATTTAACTGTGATGGAATTTGACAACTCTCATATAAAAATCTTTACTGGTTATGTAATTTTTGAAAGATACACATGTTATAAATTCATTAAGAACGGTCATTAATCTAAAGAATTGATTAGAAATAGAGCAATATAATTTGTAATTCTTTCAAGAGCGCTAAGGAAGTCGGCGAACACGAAGGAATTAAAATACATGAAGTGATTCAATCGAGCTCTTTCGCACGTCATCAGTAAAGTTCAATTTATTCAAAAAGATACCCAGCGGATTAGGATTTAACAAAGGTCGACGTCGATAAAGGACGGAAACGTACCTTGGCAGAGGAAGCCCTGATGTAAGAGGCCCCTGAGGTATTTATGGCATTTGCCGCACTTCTCCAACACGCTGAAGCTGTGCGGCATGAGGTTGTGCGCGTTATTGGCCAGGTTGTTGCCCGGATAGTTGACTCCGAGGGAACAGGCCGATTCGACGGCGACGCCGGGTGTCGGCGTCGTCGTGTTGAGCGTCGAACCCATCGTCTCCATCGCCACCGGAGGCGGTGGCAACGTTTTGCAGAGTTCCTCGATGCACACCAAAATGTTCCTCTGATGAAATTCATCTTTTATACCCATATTCTGCAACAAGAAATCATATGACGATGTCTCGCATGCACTCGAATGGAGAAAGACACACCGATCCGGTTCTTTTAAGACATGTTACGGTTTGAATTTAATCTTCTCGCGACGACGATGGAATCCAAATAGAAAAAAAAAACGTTGCAAGGAGAAATAAAATGCTAATCTAATGAAAGAACGATATTCTGCTTCATATATTTAAATGTTTAATTTTACTTGCATGATTCGAATAAATAAATATATTATCATAAATGATAATTTCAAATATTAAAATATATGTTTAATGATTTTATGATAGTAATGTCTTTCACGTAAATTTTTGATTATTAAAACTTTTGAATTATTAAAACTCATCATAGTGATTCTTCATAATAAAGGCGCTAATTCTACAATATATATCAAACGTATATATCAGACTATCAAGAGACGTTTTAAATACGCCTAAAGAATATTCTCAAGACATTCCTTGGATGAAGTGAGCTGTGTAGGATTAGTTTAGAAATAAAACTGTTCCAAAATCTGTTCCATAAAAAAAAGAATTCCTCACATCATTGAATATTATTAAAAATATTCGATGAAAGAAAAAGTAAAATTAGAACATGAGAATAATGTTTGCAAAATTTGAATTCCAATAAATTTGAATAACTGTATTTTCAAGATCAATTCAATTAATTCAGAAATATCACTATACTTGTAATATTATATTGAAATGTAATGTATGTAATATATTGCATATAATATTCTATTAAGATTCTATAATATAAGAGCCATAAAATGATGATTTTTCGACTTGAACACACAACTTCAGACATGTAACTTTTCATCGATTTAATGTCGTTCGCGTCACAGAAAATGGCGGGGTCCTTCGGGACCAATTCTACAGAATCACGGACCGAAAGAGACTCTTTCGCCGCGCTGACGGTGAAAACGTGCGAGTATGACAGTTGTAAATCTGCTAGAATGTAGCGCAAGTTAAGATCGCGACGGCGCGACTATAAAGAGCGGGTATATAACGCGTGACAAAGTCAAGCGTGGAGACAGTTACACTGACTAATGAGGGAAAATAATACTCTTGTCATAAATAACCCAAGCGCTAACAAGAGTTCAACGTTTCGGAGATAGCGGACCGATTAAGATCCACTGGCCCACTTTTTCGCCAACGGAATCATCATCGTCTGGTCATTCAAACAGAATAATTTTGCCAGTTCTTCGTCAAAATGCTTCGCTTGCTATATCACCGCAAAATTCTATAAAAAATTAAATTAGTCATGATTTTTCGATGTGATTATTTATGGATAAACAAAAGCATTACCAAAAATATAAAATATTTAATAAAATAAAAAATAAAAAATATTTTAATATAAATTATTCTATTATTAAGTCTGAATATTTGTGCAAAAATTTAAGTCTTCTTAATGATTTAAAGGTTAATTAATTATTTTGTTTGCCTTGATTTTTTTGTAAAATCACGTTTTTTTAAACAAAAGTACTTATTTACATATCTGAAGTCATAGCATACGAATTAAATCAAATTTTTTATATACACTAATAAATATTTTTATTTTTATATACTAATAAATATTCGTACAAAAGTTCATTTGGATCCATTCATTTAAAAGTCTATATGTCTAAAACTGCAACAAAATATCATTTTGCTGCATAAAGTCATTATAAGCTAATTTATTTATTCTGTTTTTTGCAGTTACCTCAAAGCGTGTTTGTGACAAGACAAACATTTTTTTGACTAATATTTTTAGATATTATACAAAACATCCTTAAAATATTCATTTTAATCAATTTTTTTAGCTTTTTTTTTTTTAATGAATATAATTTAATAGTAACAGGCAGCTTCAGATTCTCGATTGAGGGAGTTTCAATTTTCTTAATTCTTAAGGAAGTGTTCTTTCATCGTTGGTTATAAAAAAAAAAATCAATCGGTACCCGCACACCGTAGAATACATTTTGCATTTTATACCGTAATTATATTATTATGTATGCCGCACACTTTTTATGTGTTTTTAAGTTAGTATCCAGTATTGGTATATGACCTGTTCAACAAATTTACTGCAAGTTTCAGACTTTCTGAGTTCAGCCCCACGGAGATCGCTCGCGATCGTTCGCGTTATAAATTACAGTGCGCCGCCTCCCTTTTCGCGAACGAAGCCGCGGAAAATACTCTCTAAGAATGGCGAATATCGCAAAAAGAGCGAAAAGGAGAGAGATAATTCGCGGGTACCGCAGCGGTAAATCAGTCAAGGGGGACGTTGAGGAGTCGGGAGCACCGCGCTCGTAAAAGGGGTGAACACACGCCGCCGAACGAGCGATCGTAATTTATACGCGTCGTTACGACCCTCTCGCTCGCTCTCTTTCTCTGCGTTCTCTCTCCCAGCAGGCATCTCGTTTTCCCTAGAGCACGGCCAAGGCAACAGGTGTCGGGTGTGCACCGCTGCACAATACCTGCACCGGCGCTCGGCGAAGAGGTATAATGCACCCCGCGGTTCGCAAGTTTGCGATGCAAGTCGCATTCGCGTAATGGAGATCTTCGAGAGAACCCGAAAGGCTTTTGTCATCCGTTACAGTCACTTCAATTGCGAATCCGTATCTCTGTTGCGGAGAATACGTCATACCGCATGTTAATGCGGCTTGGATCGGTGTCTTTGATTGTCCCGGAATGCCATTTGTGGAATGTCGACGGTAGCTGCTCGACGTGTCGTTTCGCATGTTTTAAATAATAAAGAAAGAAGAGAGAGAAAAAAAAGAGTATTACGGGATCGCAAAATATTTTCGCTGGAGGAAAATTAAATATCTAAGATGCCGAAAAATATCGGCATAGGAACAGGATAGCGTAAATTTAAAATAATTCTCTTTTATATATATATATATATATGCCTACTCTATATAATTATGTCTATCATTAAATATTCTTTGAGAGAGCATCGACTTCAAAGCGGCTAATTAAAAAAACAATTAAAATTATAATTATAGCTAATTAAAATTATAACTGAAATAAATATGATAATTATTGAATAACTTATACAAACTGTGAATATAATCACAATTAAAACATAACTCTCATTCGTTCGTACGAAGTAAAATGATAAAAATTCCGTATTTCTACGTTTCTTAGCATCCACCTCTCGTGAAATATGCAAATGTGTTAAGAACTCGTCAAATGTGCTAACAAGCCGCTCGCGATTATAGAGATGAGAGTTAAAAATGTTCGTAACCTTCGTGTGATGTAGACTGATATACGTCAGTGAATTGCATATTTGCTGTTGGGCGCGCTTGATGAGATAATCGTTGAGCGATTAGTCGCGCGTTAATCACGTTATTTTAATCGACCTATGTCGATCGATTCAATATCGATGCGATCGTGAATAGATCCAGGAAGTCTGTTAATATTGACCTGCTGAATCACTTGATCGCAGCTTTTTTTCCACGTCCGCGTCGTAATTTAAATTCCCTGCATTTGTGCTACAAAATTCACGTTACAAGCATGGCGCAAATCAAACTTGATCAGAGCATTGTTTTAACGCACCGTCGACGCATCTGATCGAGAAAATTACGCTTTTCGTCTCCTGTAACACTAGTTTACAAGTTTTGATTAATTTTTAATACGAGAGAAGGAAACAATTCTTTTAACGTATTTTTGTGCGCTAAATTTGAATCTATCAGCAAACAAATTCCATCAGGTTTTGAAATATCCATCAAAGTTTTGAAATACAGCATGTCAGTTTTAAGATGTATCAATTTTTAAGATAGATATATCGTTTCTTTCCGAATTTAAGTGCGATTAGAGATCCTATAACAGAGTTTGGCCACGGCAAACTTTTAAACAGCCCACTATTTTTATCAGTTTCAGTAATTTAGAATGAGTAAGATAGTATAAGTTAAAATGAGATATGAAAAAGACAATACATACATCCTTTTTTGCTCTGATTTTGACAAAATTTCTCGTGGCCACACTCTGTTATAGAGTATCTCTAGATGCGACAAGTGATGAACAAAGTGAACATTTTCACCAGGATTTGATGATAATTGAGAAATATTATAATATTATTACGGATATTAGAATAATAGAACATGGCGATTATTTTGCTAGACTCTAATACGTGAAATTGACTTAAAGTCATATAAAAGAACAAAAATTAATCTCTCAACACTTCTGATTTGTTGTTTTATAATTTTAAAACAACTACATATTGAAAAAAATATATATTTTTTTCTTATATCTCAAAAATCAGATCTGATGGAAACATTTCGATGACAGATTCGAAATCAGCATCGAAAATTATCCTAGAAATAGTCTTCATATCTTCTTCACTGTTACACAAAATCTTGTGAATTAGAGTAATTTAACGACCTGGTCTTGGAATTTATAGCGTTTAAAGAATACGGAAAGAATTTTTGCTAAAGTATCCAAAAATTTAACTAGATACCGATTTGAAAATAATTTTGTTGAACGATCAAAATAATTACGTACACATTTCAAGTATAAGTAATGCTGCAAAAAATTTTGACATTCTAGCAACTATATAAGTTTGAGCATCTTACATAATTATTTTGATGGTCCAATAAAATTATTTTCAGATTTGTATCTAACTTCTTAAATACGTTAGCAAAACCATATACTTTCCGTGTACAGATTTAAAAATATTGGAAAGTGAAACATATTCTTTGTAAATATACATGTTAAATGTACATATTCTTTAAATACATAAAATCCTATAAAAGCGAGAGAAACGTCAACGTAAAATTTAAATGTCACGTTACGCTGCGAATTCTCCGTACCCATGCAATGTACATTTCAAACAGTCGAATCCTTTGATAAAAGACGCGGCTTCTCTCCAAAGAGAGAAGAGGAAGCTGTATAAAAGGGAGAACTCGAAGAGAAAAGTTGAACGGAAACGGAAAATAGACGTGAATGTGATTTCACATTTTTTACGTAAATTGTCTCTATACCGCAAAAAAAAAAAAAAATAAACCGGTTCTATACAGAAAGCACTTCCGGCAGCTGGTTTCTTTTTTCAAATTATTTGGCTATGAGCGCGCGCGCGCGCATGTTCTCGCGCGATGGCGCGCTATTTCGGCCGGCGCCACGGCGCGCAGTGGGCTAAACGCTATTATTAGCGGCGACAAGCCAGCAAAAGTAAGTGATCGATATATTACGCGGCCGTGCGAGAACGCGGCGATAAAATTTGACGCGCTCGTTATTTTATTCCAAGTGCCAAGAAAGACGCTCGGGAAGAATTCATCGCTTTGCAACGGGGAGAGAATTTGCACGAAGTACTCGAGGATACGAGCGCACTTTGCACATCCCCCGTTCATTTCTTGCGCAAACAAAACGTCAAGGAGCACTATAAGAAGTAGATTTTATTTTAGAAAGATCCGCCATAAGTCACTTCAATAAAATAATTCCTCGGTAACGGCTTTCTAACTTGATGTGTCTGTAAAATAAATTCTGAAATAAATTCTTCATAAAACTAAATTGAAAAGAATCTCCCAGGAAAGCAATGGTGAATTCCTGAGACGCCTCCGTGAAAAATATTAAGGGAGACATATTCTTTTATTGTCTCGCCACGTGTTCGTAGCGGGAAAATCTGCTTGAAGGACAAATTGAGTGGGAGACTCAAACAATTTCTCGCACTAAAAGAACATTCAGTGTCGATTTACGAGTCAATTAGTATGATAATATGCGATTTATGTTTGAAATAGCCTTGAGACGCGCACTTTTGCCCTGCGAAGAGCGCGCAGAAGCTAAGTTCATGAGGATCCCTATATGATGAAGATCGATAATTGAAAAACCGGTAATCTAAGAGAAATTTCTCAATTTATCCAACGTATTAATTCCCATGGAAGAGTATAAAAGTTGGCAGCAACTTCATTTCCAAATCGAAAAACATCGGAGCGAGTAAGGAGAGATTCTTCTGGTTCTTTAAGATTAATTCAAAGCATCACAATAACGATGAAAACGAATGCAACATTATAGAAAGAACAGTTTTAATTAAGTATCTCAAAATTTAGTTATATATATTATATATATCTCTCTCAAAATAATTGCTTAAATTATCAAAATAATTATGTAATATTAAACTGATTATTGCTGTTATTAGAATAACAAAACTTTTGCAGCATTGCTCATCAAGCTTTCCATAATTATTTTGATGATCCAACAAAATTATTTTCAGACTTGCATCTACACTGTTAAATTCATATAATATCTTTGAATTTTTTATTTTTTATTATTTTTACAGATCATCACACTGCTCTTACGTAATATCATTAATATCGTTAATTCAACAAACTATGGAATTAAAAATAATTTAATTTAAAAACATATTTAAATTTAATTCAAATTTACTTTATTAAATAATTTATTTTAAATAAATGCATACGACATTATTTTATTATTTACTAAATGCATGTTATTTACTTTAAAATCGATCAGAAATCGAGTGATTAAAATTTTGACACAAATAAAAGTTAAAAACGTAACAAATTATAATTACTTAACTCCAGAAATTATGTTAACATTGTATCTTCAATATTTAACAGTGAAGCTAAATTAGATACTTTAGCAAAACCGTTCCATGTAATTTCACAACGATCTAGCAACGTTATCGCAAAATCAGTGGACAGACGATTCAATCTCTCTAATTAACGTACCCTAATTTTAGTCTTAGCCCGCGCTCGGATTTTCAGGCGTGATTCCATTGTAAATTTTTACAATTCAAACCGCTTTTATTATACCGCCCGCGCGAACGAACGAGCGCAATTACTCGCGCCGCCGCCGCCGCCGCCGCCGTGGAAAACGCGGGCGTAATTACAGTTCGAAGAAACGCCCGTTTTCCCACGGCGAACATCGAGAACTTGGGCCAATACGGCCGACCGATGTAATTCGATTGTCCGTCTTGACCGACCCGTTACGCCGCGTGCGGGTCTCTCGCATAATTATGATAATGCGGCGCGTGGTAACGCGCGGCGAAAACGCATGCACGATGCGATCATTACAGCGGCGTAGCTACTGCGCGGCGAGAATGAGAAAAGTTTGTTTCGCTATTATCTGCTTCTCTTTCCTGATATATGTATTACCTTAAAAATGTCGAAAGATACGTCGAAAAATAAAATTATTACATTGCATTCTGCTTTTATACTAAACACATTTTTAGTATTGTCAAATAAAATATTTCTTAACATTAGGTCTGTTCGCGTTGCTTACATTTTTTGCACTAAGCATCTTCGCTTTCTTTTTCTTCATAGCCCAGGTATATTTATTTCATTTTAAGTACACAAATTTTGGGGGATTTCGATATGTAAACGGATCTATTTCATTCTGTTTTAACACTAACGCTATTAATAAAAAATTAAATGTTTTTTAATAGTATGTAATCAGCAATGTAATATGTAATCGATATTATACACTTACAGTGAGTATAAAAATTATTCGTACAGAGAAAATATTTTTAAAAAAATTTATTTTTTTAACTTTATTTTTAAAAATTAAATATTATTCAGTGAGAAATGAGTTATTGAATTGTCAAATCGATATTGATACAATGATTTTAACATCAATTTGACGTCAATTCAAACACAATTTAAATAATTATTTCTTTATAAATACTACCAGTTAAATATTTACTGAATATGAACACATTATTTAATAAATAAAGCACCGTTAATTTGATTTAACTATTATATTTCTTTATTTAGCAAACATTTATTTTTCATAAATTAATACTATTAAAATAATTATTTATTAAAATTTTGTACATTTTTCTTTCAGTAATGATGCAGGAAGATAGTATAATAACATTAATACCCAAGACTTGCATAAGAGAACGCAAATAATCTCAGCTACTCTACTGAATCGTTATGAGCGTATAAGTTCTCTGATCACCAAGCATTAAAAGACGGTGTCCTATAACTAGACGTAGGAAAAAGTGCCTTTGCATTGTGTTCCATAGAATTGCAAAATGCAAATGTTCCGTAAAGTTTATATTTATATCTCGACTTATATCTACGTATTTTAATTATGGCAGCATTTATTTAGCATTTTAACGCTGCACCGTCCAGTAATTAAGAGGGAATAAAATAAAATAAAACTTAATCAGCAGATATAAAAAGTTATATCAGCAGATATATATATAAAATATCATAAAAACAGCTTCATCTTATAATGAAGTTCAAAAAGTTAAAAAGTTTATCTTATATTGAAGTTGTTTTTGTGATATATATTTTGTAAAAAAAATTTTCTTTATGTTGCACTCTGACGATATTAAAAGTTACGCTTTTATGCAATATTTATCTAATATTTCTTCAACGTGTTATCAATCATAAAATGTACGTTTCATATCTTATCTTTTACAGTTAAAAATAATTTTTAACTCTTTAATAATAATATTTTGCTTACAACAAATATATTACAATTTAATATATTTCTTCTCTCCATCTTATAAGTTCTATTTATAGAGCAGCATCTTTTCAATTTTCTTCCACATATATATATATATATATATATAATATATACATATAAAACGCATACGCATAAAAAATGCTGCATATGAAGTAATCATATGGAGATAAAAAATTGAAAAGATACCGTCTTAAATGGGACAGTAAAAAGAAACAGAATAAAGTAAATTTAATATTTCATATTATTTTGTATAAATATTCTTTAGGATTTAACACAAATTAAAAAAATTTTTTGTCACTAAATGTTCCGTTGTGATGTAGAATAATAATAGCGAAGACGCGATAATAAATATATTATTACTTATGTCGAAATACTGAAAACGTGAAGAGTTATATATAATGATATTCCGCAGCACAGTAAATTACATATTTCGTGCATTATGCGGTAATTCTACCACAATGTTTTGAACTGATAACAACACAGAAAAACGTCGTGATTACCGGAAATAGGATAGGCACGTAATGGAATCGCAATAGATGTACAAAAATCATATCGGGACCAACCTTGTCGTCTTAATAAAGACCTCACGACAAATCGTGGCTATTAAGAAGTTAATAAAAAAACGCGATAAGTGCATGACAGGCAATGACGCGCTGCGCCAATAAAAGTGATCTTATTAAATCAAGCTCCCTTCTATATTCTTCCATACATAATGTATCGATTTTGCGTATTAGACTTTACAATAAGCGTGTAATGTTGCGAAAATAAGCTGAATAAGAAATCTTTTTCGCGCGCAATGAGAAGAAGAAAATTACCTAACCGAAACACAGAAAGCATCCGAAAGTTGCGGGTCACTCACAAACGACGATAAAGAAAAATCGACGCAGAATGGGTGAAAGAGAGAGATATATACATATCGGGAGGGGGATTCGATAAAGACTCGACTGTGGCGCACCAGCAGACGCTACAGGGCAATTACAAGGTCAACGGGCCAAGGAAAACGTCGTCCAGATACTCTCGACTCGAGGTCATCGTCTTTGCCAAGCACTAGCCGAAGAATTTTCGATCGCGCGATTCCGCCTTCGCTGCCGATCCGAAACGAGCGAAGACCAAGGACTGATGATTCAGTACAAAAAGACATCAAATGACTTTACCACTTGCAATAAAAAAAACTTTGCTCCTACTACTTTTTATTTCAGAACTTGAAGCTGTGTGTTAATAGCAGATTTTCGTATAAAAATTTATATGAAATTAGAATGAAACTCGTAATTATATTCCAGTACATTTATAGATACCTAAAGAATATAAAGAAATCAAAAGAAAAATATTAACGAATTTTATCCTATTTTTAGTTAATTGAAAAGCGGATTTATTTAATTTCAGAATGTAACAATAAAAATTTAAATAACAATAAAATAGTTTTGAGACAACTCTTCTCATTCTTTCGAAAGTAAAAAAAAATGTATAATGACGCAGAATAAATAATAGAAAATTTATCATAAGGCGAATATTCAGTTAAATATAATCACGCG